>CADCXT010005040.1:0-67173 GCA_902806775.1 Microtus agrestis | reverse complement strand
AAAACAATATCCTGAGTGAGGTAAGCCAAAACCAAAAAGAGGAACATGGGATGTACTCACTCATATTTGATTTCAAGCCATAAATGAAGGACATTGAGCCTATAGTTCGGGTTCTTAGAGAAGCCAAATGAGAAGGAGAACCCAAAGAAAAACATATAGGTATTCTCCTGAATATTAACCTTCATCAGGTGATGAAAGGAGACAGAGACCCACATTGGAGCACCGGACTGAAATCTCAAGGTCCAAGTCAAGAGCGGAAGGAGAGAGAGCACGAGCAGGGAGCTCAGGACCACGAGAGGTGCACCCACACACTGAGGCAGTGGGGATGTTCTGTCGGGAACTCACCAAGGTCAGCTGGCCTGGGTCTAAAAAAGCCTGGGTTAAAACTTTTCTCACTGAACATAGCGGACAATGAGGACTACTGAAACCTCAAGAACAATGGCAATGGGTTTTTGATCCTACTGCACCTATTGGCTTTGTGGGAGAATAGGCAGTTTGGATGCTCACCTTACTAGACCTGGATAGAGGTGGGTGGTCCTTGGACTTCTCACAGGGCAGGGAATTCTGATTGCTCTTTGGGCGGTCAAGGAAGGGGCATTTGATTGGGGGAGGGGAAGGGAGGGGGCGGCGGTGGGGAAGAGACAGAAATCTTTAATAAATAAAATAAAAAAAATCATCCTGAGTGAGACCCAGAAAGACAACATGGTATCTTATATGTGGATGTTAGCCATTAAGTTAATGATAACCAGGCTACAGTCCATAGACCCAGAGAGGTTAGGTATAAAGAAAGGGTCGGGGGAGTACACATGGATCTTTCTGGGAGGGGGAACCAAAAATTTTATGGGTTTATTGGGGGTGGGTAGAGATGGGAACAGAAGGATCAAGTTGGGAAGAGAGATAGAGTTGAGGGAGGGAATTCTGGGAGAGACAGCTGAATTCATGAGGAGCATTTGAGGGATGATATGGACACATAGTACAGCAGAAACTTTCTTCAATATATGAAGGTGATCCTAATGAGGCCTCCTTAAAATGGGGATATGGAGTCTCAACTGACCATCTCTTGTTATCAAATGAAGCTTCCAGTACCAGGCCTGGGTTGCATTCAATTGGGTTGTTGGCCAAGGGAGTCCCATAGAAATCCCCAAATCACCGAGGTTGTACTAAGACAATGGTTGCACTCCATAAACTGACAGTGGGTTGTGTGGAGATGTGGTGGGGAGGGGTAATGCAGAGGACAACATCCACACAACTCAATGAACATGGAGAGGTTGAGCTGGTACCTACATATAGCTTTTGCCTCTACATTCTAATTTCTTTGATATAGGAAGGTACTCTGCAGGCTACCAAAGAGAAATGCAAATATCAACCCAGCCACAAAACCTTGGAGCTATAATCTGTCCTGCCTGCTAAATATGGTAGTGTAATGGTAGCCCAAAGATGGGGAGAGTGACCATCCAATGTCTAATTTGACTTAAGACCCTCTTCATGAGATGGAACCCATACCTGGCATTTCTTGGATGACCGAGAACTAGAGACTACATAGTCCAGAGTCCTAGGGTATAACCAAATAATACTGGTCTTAAAAAAAGGAAAAGTGGGAATAAATGCTTTCTAATGACATTCTTTCTTGCCCATCATTTAGTACTTTATTCAGCCATCATCAGAGAAGCTTCCTTCTGCAGCAGATGGGAACAAGATAGAGACCCACAGCTGGATATTAAGCAGAGAGCAAACAAGACCCTCTACATCAACTGAGTAAAGCTCATATGAACTCAGAGACTGAAGAAGCAAACACGGGGCCAATGTGGGTTGGAACCAGGTCCTCTGCAAATGTATTATAACTTTTAGCTTAGTATTTTTGTGGGACTCCTGAGTGTGAGAATGAGGGTCTCTGATTAATTCTTGGGTCTGCTCTTGGGATCTCTTTTCCTTCTTTGGGGTTGTCTTGTCCATCTTTGATGTGATGGTTTTTGCTTCATTTTTATTATACTTTATTTTGTCATTTTTAGCTGTTATTTCCTAGATGTCTGTTCTTTTCTAATGAAAGACCAAAAGGAGTAGATCTGGAGGGGAAGAACTGGGAGTAGCAGAGGGAGGGAAACTATAATCACAAAATAGTGTGTGAGAAAAGAGTCTTTTCAATAAAGGGAAACTATTTTTTAAATAAAGAAAGGAAGAAATACGGTTTTTGGAAGAAATGAATAAATGTTCTGTCCTACCCTCCTCCACCAAACACTATAGTTAATAATATTAATTTTTTGAGTTTTTCTGTGCAGCCCTAACTGCCCTAGAACATGCTCTGTAGACCTGGATGGCCATGCCTCCTATGGGCTGGAGTTAAAGGTGTGCGCCACCATGCCCAGCTAATAATGGTGTTTTTTTATATATGAGCATTTTTGATAGATTTAATGAGATCAAAAGACATCATTCTCATTCATGGCAAACATTCATTTCAGAATAAGCATTTGTCTTTTTAAAGTTATTACATATTAATTCTTAGACATGTTTTAAAACATAACAAGTGTGGGGGCTGGAGAGATGGCTCAGTGGTTAAGAGCATTGCGTGCTCTTCCAAAGGTACTGAGTTCAATTCCCAGCAACCACATGGTGGCTCACAACCATCTGTAATGAGGTCTGGTGCCCTCTTCTGGCCTGCAGGCATACACACAGACAGAACATTGTATACATAATAAATAAATAAATATTTAAAAAAAACAAGTGTGCATATTTATGAAGTATCACATGATGCCTTGATACAAGAACACACAGGATACAAATTTAGTTTCTTCAAACATTAATAATTTCTGTATGATAAAAACATTCAGAATTTATTGTCAGTCTTTTGAGTGATATTGTACAGTACCATTATCTCGGCAGCAATCGTGTATGCAGTAACTGGAGCATCTGACTTCTGCCCATCCACAATTTAATTAAACATTCCCCAGCATTCTCTTCCTCACTGCTCCTGATAAACGCATTCTGGTTCCCAACTTGTCTGAGGTCAGCCCTTCTATAACCCACATATGAGGGATACTTACTTGCTTGTCTGTGCCTGATTTACTTCAGCACAATTGTCCTATCTCACCTCTATCACAAATGATAGAATTTCATCCTCTTTTATGAGAAAAACCACTTCCTGCTGTGCATGTGCAACATTTTGGTTAGCCACTCATTAGCCTGTTCCCATTCTCTGTTCTATCACTGAGAGTACATGTGGGGTGGTGTAGATTTTTTTTTTTTTGGTTTGTGTCTTCTTCTGTTTTCAGGGCCCAAACAGTGCCTGATTTAACGAAAGTACATATTAATCCGATATCCATTAAATGAATTAGCGAATAAACCAATTGAAAGTTTTGGATTAGAAAAAACAATTGTGACTTATTTTTTGCTGATGATGTGAAAATCTTTTGGCAATTGCTTCTCTATTGTTTTGCATTGTTTTGTTACTTTTGGGTATTCTTAGTTTTCAAGTGGAAGAGGAGTAATGAGTTCTGAGAGCTTTTAACACACCTGGAAAAACACCTGGAAGAATGTGATCTTAAAGGAGGTCCGTGGGGGCTGGAATGGCAGGTGACCACAATGAGCAAAAGTCCAGAAAACATTAACCTGACCCAGAAGTTTGGGAAGTTTACCACCCCTGTTTGCTTGGTTTCACCGTCTTATTTCTTGGGAAATATTACAGTTCTTTTTATTGATTCCCAGAAGGCTTGCTTGATTTGCTTGTTCCTAAGTATGTAGATGAAAAGGTTCAGCATACTGGGTTTTGATCCTACTGCACGTACTGGTTTTGTGGGAGCCTAGGCAGTTTGGATGCTCACCTTACTAGACCTGGATGTAGGTGGGTGGTCCTTGAACTTACCACAGGGCAGGGAACCCTGATTGCTCTTTGGGCTGATGAGGGAGGGGGACTTGATTGGGGGAGGGGAAGGGAAATGGGAGGCAGTGGGGGGAGGAGGCAGAAATCTTTACTATATATATATATATATATATATATATATATATATATATATATTAAAGAAAAGGTTCAGCATAGGGGCAATGGAAGTAGTGAGAACTGTCACACCTTTGTTAATGGCCACCTCCTCCTTAGCCAAAGGCTTGATGTAGATGAAGATGCAGCTGCCATAGGTGATGGAAACCACAATCATGTTGGAAGAGCAGGTAGAGAAGGCTTTTCTCTTGTTGGGCAGAAGGGAATCTAAGAACTGTCTTGATAATATAAACCTAGGAGAGAACAACACACACCAGTGTTATGATGAGAGTCAACACAGCACAGATGAGGACTGTCTGCTCCATGGACCACGTGTCTGAACACATGACTTTGAGGAGAGGGAAAGCTTCACAGGTGAAATGATCAATGATATTAGAATCACAGAACTCCAGCTTTAGGCCGAGGCTAAGTGGGGGAATTAAAATAAATAAGCCAGCTACCCAAGAACAGAATACAAGTCTCCTGCAGACTGTGGGGTTCATGATAGTCACATAGTGCAGCCGCCTGCTAACTTCCACAGATACAAAAAAATTTTAGAAACCACCTGTGTCTTATCGAATCACCATGGAATAAAGTTAGAATTTAACAACAGTTCTACCCCTAGAAAGCCTACAAACTCATGGAAACTGAACAGTCAACTACTGAACCACCCTTGGGTCAGGAAAGAAATAAAGAAAGAAATTAAAGTCTTCCTTGAATTCATCGAAAATAAAGACACAACATACCCAAACCTATGGAACACTATGAAGGCAGTGCTAAGAGGAAAGTTCATAGCACTAAGTGCCCACATTAAAAAACAGAGAAAGCTCACATTAGAGACTTAACAACACACCTGAAAGCTCTAGAAAAAAAGAAGCAGACTCACCCAGGAGGAGCAGAAGACTGGAAATAATCAAACTGAGGGCTAAAATCAACAAAATAGAAACACAGAAAACAATCCAAAGAATCAATGAAACAAAGAGTTGGTTCTTTGAGAAAATCAAGAAGATTGACAAACCCCTATCCAAACTAATCAAAAGGCAAATTAACAAGATCAGAAATGAAAAGGGAGACATAACAACAGACACTGAGGAAATTCCGAGAATCATTAGGTCTACAAAAGCCTGTATGCCACAAAATTGGAAAATGTAAAAGAAATAGACTTTTTTAGATAAATACCATATACCAAAATTAAATCAAGACCAGGTGAACAGGAGTCCACAGGGATGACCCCAGCTAGGACCCTGGGCAGTGGAGGAGAGGGTGCCTGAACTGGCCTTGTCCCGTAGTCAGACTGATGACTATCATGAATATCACCATAGAACCTTTGTCAAGCAGTAGATGGAGATAGAGACAGAGACCCATATCCGAGCGCTGGACTGAGCTCCCAAGGTCCAGTTGAAGAGCAGAAGGAGGGAGAAGATGAGCAAGGAAGTCAGGACCATGAGGGATTGGTCCACCCACTGAAACAGTGTGCCTGATCTAATGGGAGCTCACCAAATCCAGTTGGACTGGGACTGAACAAGCACGGGATCAAACTGGACCCTCTGACAATTGGGGCAGTCTGAGAAGCCAATGACAATGGCACTGGGAATTGTCTCTACTGCATGTACTGGCTTTTTGGGATCCTAGCCCATTTGGATGCATACCTTCTAAGCCTGGATAGAGTGGGGAGGGCCTTAGACTTCCCAAAGGGCAGGGTACCCTGCTCCCTCTTAGGATTGGAGGGGGGTTGTGGGAAGGGTGAGTGGGGGAGCAGGAGGGAAGTAGGAGGAAAAAAGTGGAAATTTTGAATGTTATTATTTATAAAGTAATAAATAAATATAAATAAAAAATAAAATAAGATGTAGTGATTAGCTGATAAAAAGCTAGAGCCAATAGGACAAGCAGTGATTTAAAAATATATTTCTGTGTGATTCTTTTGGGTCTTAGCTAGACAAGCGACCAGGAACCAAGAAGCAAACTCCTCTAACAGGACAGCACTAGGAGCTAGCAAATTCATTCCACTTTCCATTCCAAAACTCTTACAATGTAACAGCAATTGCAGTGCAAAGTCCAAATAGTAACTACAGAGTAGGGCCAGGGGTCGAATACTCAGAACACATGTATGTAAGAGTCTGCATTCACAAGGTCTGGCTTCGATAGTCTAGAAACAAGTAAGAGAGTGAGTGGCTCCCTCTAGTGGGACACAGCATTCTTGCATAATTACATACACCTTGTTATACAATTTTTTAAAATAATAATTATAAAATATTTTAAATAAGGAGGTAAAACAAACAGAGTTCTCTTGTGATTGAATCACTGCTTGAGGAATGATCTAAACAAGCATTGTCTTCAATTCAGACTTTTATTTTTTAGAAAATGTCAGACACTGCCATATCTCTTGCCCTGCACAAAAAAAAATCAGTCTAAAGAGGATCAGATACTTTACTGTACAAACTTAAGCTTTGAAACTGCTAGGGAAATATAGGTAAACACTTCAATATATAAGCATGGGCATGTCCTTTAAAGAGAGCTCTGATAGCATAGGAAATGAGCCCAGAATTTCACAGATGGCAATGGATTAATGTAATTCCACACAAAAAAGGAAATAACCACCATCTATTAATTGCTAACTATTTATCACACAAAAGATTAATATCAAATATATATAAACAACTAAAAAATTCACATGTCAGAAAAAAACTATCTAGTCAATACATGGACCAGTGAAGTAGACAGTTCTCAAAAGAAATTACAAATGGCCAAAGGCTACTTGGAAAATATTCAACATCCTTAGCCGTCAAGGAAATACAAATTTAAATCGTTTTGAAATTCCACATCACCCTAGTCAGAAAGGTTATCATCAAGAAAACAAATGATGACAGATTCTGTCAAAGTCGTCAGGAAGGACGAATCCTTATGTCACAGGTGAGAATGTAAACTCATGCAGACACTGTGGGATCAACATGGGGACCAGCAAACAGCAAGGCAAAGAAGGCAGGTGTGGCTCAGCTTACAGTTCAAGACACCAGTCTGTCACGGCAGGGAAAGCATGCTAAGATACACAAAGATTAACAAAGTAACAAAAATTAACAAAGCTGATCATTTTAAACTAGAATAACAAGTAAAAGATTCAAACAAGATCATAAGTGACAGGTAAATATGATATTCTAAGTAAACTACAGGGATGTGAACTATTGGAAAACCTTCTTGTAAACATTATACATCAGCTACTTGAATGACCTAGAAGAAATGTGTTATAAATCAAGACTGATTTGGGACAAAATTATAAGTGTAAAAAAACTGTGGTGAGTAGGGATATGGAGTCAGCAACAGACTCCTAAGAAATAAATGATAAATGTTTGAGGTTATGAAGTGCCAGTTACACCAATGTGATCCTTCAGCATGTTCTGAATGGTATATGGTATCCTAAGGATGTAGGACTGCATGTCAAAATAGTAATTTAATATTGAAACAATAAAATAAGGGTCGTTAAGGTAGCTCAGCTTGTATGTCATCACAATGCTTCATTCTACCGTCGAAAATGCCCCTGTTTGTGTATAGCAATGACTCACTGGCAATCACAATGGTGAATTCTGACATCACAACTCAATAACATAGTGTAACAACACTATGATATGCAATGACATAACAATGTTCAATTCTGATAGCACAGCACTGAGTTTAGATCCCATGACCCACATCAAGTGACATATAGCTCCCTGCTATTAGATTGTTTTTTTCGAGACAGGGTTTCTCCGTAGCTTTTGGTTCCTGTCCTGGAACTAGCTCTTGTAGCCCAGGCTGGCCTCGAACTCACAGAGATCCGCCTGCCTCTGCCTCCCGAGTGCTGGGATTAAAGTCGTGCGCCACCACTGCCCGGCTGACTTATAGCTCTCTGTAACTCCAACTCCAAGCGACCCTCATCAGGCAACTGCACTCCTAGGCACATACCCTGGCACAAACACACATACACATAATTAAAATTAAAATAAATATCTAAAAATATTCCATTATATTTAACAATCATTAATCATGCCATTAGAGGTACATTTTAATATCACAGCTCAACTATAGTATCTCCATGTTCACTTTTATCATCACAGAGCTCCGTTGTGTCATCACATTGTGACATCACAGTGCTCCATTGTGTCATCACAGTGCTCCATTGTATAATCACAGAGCCACATTGTGTCATCACAGATCTCCATTGTGTCATCACAATGCTCTATTTTGGCATTACAGTGCTCCCTTGTATCATCACAGTGCTCCAATGTGTTATCACAGTGCTCCACTATGTCATCACAGTGCTCATTATATTATCAAAATACTCCAATGTGTCACCACAGTGCTCCACTGTGTCATCATAGTGCTCCATTGTGTGATCACAGTGTTCTACTCTGTCAACACAATGATCTATTGTGTCATCACAGTGCTCCCTTGTGTCATCACAGTGCTCCATTGTGTTACCACAGTGCTCCACTGTGTCATCACAGTGCTCATTATATTATCAAAATACTCCAATGTGTCATCACAGTGCTCCACTGTGTCATCACAGTGCTCAATTGTGTCATCACAGTGCTCCATTATGTCATCACAATGCTCCACTGTGTCATCACACTTCTCCATTGTATCGACATACTACACCATTATGTCATCAGAGTGCACCATTGTTGCATCACAGTGCTCCATTGTGATATCACAGTGCTCCATTGTATCAACACAGAGCTCCATTGTGTCATCACAATGATCCATTGTGTCATCACAGTGTTCCATTGTGACACCACAAAGCTCCATTGTGTCATCACAGAGCTCCATTGTGACATCACAGTGCTCCATTTTTGTCAACATAGTGCTCCATTGTGTCATCACAGTGCTCCAGTATGTCATCATATTGCTCGATGATATCATCACAATGCTACATTGTGTCATGACAATGCTCCATTGTGTCATCACAGTGCTCCACTGTGTCATCACAGTGTTCGATTGTGTCATCACAAAGCTCCATTGTGTTATCACCGTGCTCCAATGTGTCATCACAGAGCTCCATTATGTCATCACAATGCTCCATTGTGTCTTCACAATGCTCCATTTTGTCTTCACAATGCTCCATTGTGTCTTCACAATGCTCCATTGTGTCATCACAGTGCTCTATTTTAACAACACAGTGCTCCATTGTGTCATCACAGTGATCCATTGTCTCATCACAGTGCTCCAATGTGTCATCACAGTGCTCCATTGTGACATAACAGTGCTCCATTGTATCATCAAAATGCTCCATTGTGTCATCACAGTGATCCATTGTGTCATAACATAGCTCCATTGTGTCATCACAGTGTTCCATGTTTCATAACAGAGTTCAATTGTGTCATCACAGAGTTCACTTGTGTAATCACAATGCTCCATTTAGCCATCACAATGCCTCATTATGTCATCACAGTGCTCCATTGTGACATCACAGTGCTCAATTGTGACATCACAGTGCTCCAATGTGTCATCACAGTGCTTCATTCTGTCATCACAATGCTCTATTGTGACTTCAAAGTGCTCCACTGTGTCATCACAGTGCTCCATTGTGACATCACAGTGCTCCATTGTGTCATCACCGTGCTCCATTATGTCATCAAAGTGATCCATTGTCTCATCATAGCGCTCCATTGTGTCATCACAGTGCTCCATTGTGTCATTCCAGAGCGCCACTGTTCATCACAGTGCTCCAGTGTGACATCTGAGGGCTCCATTGTGTCCTCACATAGCTCCATTGTGTAATCACAGTGCTCCATTGTATAATCACAGTGCTCCATTGTGTCATCACATTGCTCCATTGTGTCATCACAGTGCTCAATTGTGTCATCACAGAACTCCATTGTCTCATCAGAGTGCTCCATTGTGTCATCCCAGTGCACCACTACATAAACGCAGTGCTCAATTTTGTCATCACAGTGATCCATTGAGTCATTACAGTGCTCCATTGTGTAATCACAGAGCTTCATTGTGTCATCACAGTGCTCCATTGTGTCCTCACGTAGCTCCATTGTGTAATAACAGTGCTTCAATGTATAATCATAGTGCTCCATTGTGTCATCACATTGCTCCATTGTGTCATTACAGTGCTCAATTGTGTCATCACAGAGGTCCATTGTCTCATCAGCGTGCTCCTTTGTGTCATCACAATGTACCATTACCTCAACGCAGTGCTCAGTTTTGTCATCACAATGATCCATTGTGTCATTACAGTGCTCCTTTGTGTCATCACAATGCTCCATTTTGTCATCATAGTGCACCATTTTGTTATCAGTGTGCTCCACTGTGTCATCATCGTGCACCATTGTGTCATCACAGTGCTCCATTGTGTCATCACAAAGCTCCATTGGTCATCACTGTGCTCCACTGGGTCATCACAGTGCGTCACTATGTCATCACCATGCTCCATTTAGCCATTACAATGCCTCATTATGTCATCACAGGGGTCCATTGTCTCATCAGAGTGCTCCATTGTGTCATTAAGGTGCTCCATTTTGTCATCACTGAGCTTCGTTTTGTCATGACATTGCTCCATTGTGACAACACAGAGCTCCATTGTGTCATCACAGTGCTCCAATGTGAAATCACAGTGCTATATTGTGTCATCACAGGGATCCAATTTCTCATCAAAGTGCTCCATTGTCTAATCATAGTGCTCCATTGTGTCATCATAGTGCTCCATTTTGTCATCACAGTGCTCCAATGTGTCATCACAGTGATCAATTGTGTCATCACAGCGCACAATTGTGTTATCACAGTGCTCCACTATGTCATCATAGTGCTCCATTGTGTTATCACAGTGCTCCATTGTGTCATCACAGTGTTCCACTGTGTGATCACAATGATCTATTGTGTCATCACAGTGCTCCATTGTGTCATCACAGTGCTACACTCTGTCATGATAGTGCTCCATTTTGTCATCACAGATCTCCACTGTGTCATCACAGTGCTCCATTTTGTCATCACAGAGCTACGTTTTTTCATCACATTGCTCCATTGTGACATCACAGAGCTACATTGTGTCATCACAGTGCTCCATTGTGACATCACAGTGCTCCATTGTGTCATCACCGTGCTCCATTATGTCATCAAAGTAATCCATTGTCTCATCATAGTGCTCCATTGTGTCATCACAGTGTTCCATGTTTCATCACAGATCTCCATTGTGTCATCATAGTGCTCCATTGTGTCATCACAGTGCTCCATTTTGTAATCACAGTGCTACACTGTGTCATGATAGTGGTCCGTTTTGTCATCCCAGATATCCATTGTTTCATCACAGTGCTCCATTGTGTTATCACAAAGCTCCATTGTGCATCAGAGTGATCCATTGTCTCATCACCGTGCTTCATTATGTCATCACAATTCTCCATTGTGTCATCACATTGCCTCATTGTGTCATCAGAGTGCTCCATTGTAATATCTCAGTGCTCTATTGTGTCATCATAGTGCTCCATTGTGGCATTACAGTGCTACATTGTGATATCACAGTCCTCCATTGTGTTAATACAGAGCTCCATTGTGTCATTACAGAGCTCCATTGTTAATCACAGTGCTCCAATGTGACATCAGAGTGCTCCATTGTGTCCTCACATAGCTCCATTGTGTAATCACAGTGCTCCATTGTATAATAACAGTGCTCCATTGTGTCATCACAGTGCACCATTATGTCATCACAGTGCTGCATTGTGTCATCACAGTGATCCATTTTGTTATTACAGTGCTCCATTGTGTCATTACAGAGCGACACTCTTCATCACAGTGCTCCAGTGTGACATCTGAGGGCTCCATTGTGTCCTCACATAGCTCCATTGTGTAATCACAGTGTTCCATTGTATAATCACAGTGCTCCATTGTGTCATCACATTGCTCCATTGTGTCATCACAATGCTCAATTGTGTCATCACAGAACACCATTGTCTCATCAGAGTGCTCCATTGTGTCATCCCAGTGCACCACTACGTAAAAGCAGTGCTCAATTTTGTCATCACAGTGATCCATTGTGTCATTACAGTGCTCCATTGTGTAATCATAGAGCTTCATTGTGTCATCACAGTGCTCCATTGTGTCCTCACGTAGCTCCATTGTGTAATAACAGTGCTTCATTGTATAATCATAGTGCTCCACTGTGTCATCACATTGCTCCATTGTGTCATTACAGTGCTCAATTGTGTCATCACAGAGGTCCATTGTCTCATCAGAGTGCTCCTTTGTGTCATCACAGTGCACCATTACCTCAACTCAGTGCTCAGTTTTGTCATCACAATGATCCATTGTGTCATTACAGTGCTCCATTGTGTAATCACAGAGATCCATTGTGTCATTACAGTGCTCCATTGTGTCATCACAATGCTCCATTGTTTCATCACAGTGCACCATTTTGTTATCAGAGTGCTCCATTGTGTCATCATCGTGCTCCATTGTGTCATCACAGTGATCCATTGTGTCCACACAGTGCTCCATTGTTTCATCACAAATCTCCATTGTGTCATCAAAGAACTCCATTGTGTCATCGCAGTGCTTCATTATGTCATCCCAATGCTCCATTGGATGACAACAATGCCTTATTGTGTCATCAGAGTGCTCCATTTTTACATCACAATGCTTCATTGTGTCATCACAGAGCTCCATTGTGTCAACACAGTGCTCCATTGTGTCATCCCAGTGGTCCATTATGTCATCACAATGGTCCATTGTATCAGCATAGTGCTCCATTGTGTCATCACAGTGCTCCATATTGACATCACATTTGTCCATTGTGATATCACAGTGTTCCATTGTATCATCACAGTGCTCCATTGTGTCATCACAAAGCTCCACTGGTCATCACAGTGTTCCATTGTGTCATCACAGTGCTTCATTATGTCATCACAATGCTCCATTGTTCCGTCACAATGCCTCATTGTGTCATCACAGTGCTACATTGTGACATCACAGTGCTCCACTGTGTCATCACAGTGCACCATTGTGTTATCAGAGTGCTCCACTGTGTCATCATTGTGCTCCATTGTCTCATCACAGTGCTCCATTTTGTCATCACAAAGCTCCGTTGGTCATCCCAGTGCTCCACTGTGTCATCACAGTGCTTCACTATGTCATCACAATGCTCCATTTAGCCATCACAATGCCTCATTTTGTCATCATAGTGCTCCATTGTGACATCACAGTGCTCAATTGTGACATCACAGTGCTCCAATGTGTCATCACATTGCTTCATTATGTCATCACAATGCTCTATTGTGACTTCAAAGTGCTCCACTGTGTCATCATAGTGCTCCATTGTGACATAACAGTGCTCCATTGTGTCATCACCGTGCTCCATTATGTCATCAAAGTGATCCATGTCTCATATTAGTGCTCCCTTGTGTCATCATAGTGCTCCATTGTGTCATTACAGAGCGCCACTGTTCATCACAGTGCTCCAGTGTGACGTCTGAGGGCTCCATTGTGTCCTCACATAGCTCCATTGTGTAATCAGAGTGCTCCATTGTATAATCACAGTGCTCCATTGTGTCATCACATTCCTCCATTGTGTCATCACAGTTCTCAATTGTGTCATCACAGAACTCCATTGTCTCATCAGAGTGCTCCATTGTGTCATCCCAGTGCACCACTACATAAACGCAGTGCTCAATTTTGTCATCACAGTGATCCATTGAGTCATTACAGTGCTCCATTGTGTAATCACAGAGCTTCATTGTGTCATCACAGTGGTCCATTGTGTCCTCACTTAGCTCCATTGTGTAATAACAGTGCTTCATTTTATAATCATTGTGCTCCATTGTGTCATCACATTGTCCATTGTGTCATTACAGTGCTCAATTGTGTCATCACAGAGGTCCATTGTCTCATCAGAGTGCTCCATTGTGTCATTACAGTGCTCCATTTTGTCATCACTGAGCTCTGTTTTGTCATGGCATTGCTCCATTGTGACAACACAGCGCTCCATTGTGTCATCACAGTGCTCCAATGTGAAATCACAATGCTACATTGTGTCATCACAGGGATCCAATTTCTCATCAAAGTGCTCCATTGTGTAATCATAGTGCTCCATTGTGTCATCACAGTGCTCCATTTTGTCATCACAGTGGTCCAATGTGTCATCACAGTGATCAATTGTGTCATCACAGTGCGCAATTTTGTTATCACAGTGCTCTACTATGTCATCTTTGTGCTCCATTGTGTTATCACAGTGCTCCATTGTGTCATCACAGTGTTCCACTGTGTGATCACAATGATCTATTGTGTCATCACAGTGTTCCATTGTGTTATCACAGTGCTCCATTGTGTCATCACAGTGCTACACTCTGTCATGATAGTGCTCCAATTTTTCATCACAGATCTCCATTGTGTCATCAAAGTGCTCCATTATGTCATCACAAGGCTCCATTATGTCATCATAGTGCTCCACTGTGTCATCACAGTGCTTCATTATGTAATCTCAAAGCTCCATTTTGTCATCACAATGCCTCATTGTGCTCATCACAGTGCTCCCTGGTGACATCACAGTGCTCCATTGTGTCATCACAGTGATCCATTGTCTCATCACAGAGCTCCATTGTGTCATCACAGTGCTCCAATGTGACATCTCAGTGCTCCATTGTGATATCACTGTGCTCGATTGTGTCATCACAGTGCTCCATTGTGGCTTTACAATGCTCCAATGTGATATCACAGTCCTCCATTGTGTCATTACAGAGCTCCGTTGTGCCATTACAGAGCTCCATTATTATTCACAGTGCTGCAGTGTGACACCAGAGTGCTCCATTGGTCCTCACATAGCTCCATTGTATAATCACAGTGCTCCTTTGTATAATCACAGTGGTCCATTGCGTCATCACAGTGCACAATTATGTCATCACAGTGCTGCATTTTGTCATCACAGTGATCCAATGGGTCATCCTAGTGCTCCATTTTGTCATTATAGAGCGCCACTGTTCATCATCGTGCTCCAGTGTGACATCTGAGTGCTCCATTGTGTCCTCACATAGCTCCATTGTGTAATCACAATGTTCCATTGTATAATCACAGTGCTCCATTGTGTCATCACATTGCTCCATTGTGTCATCACAGGCTCAATTGACACGGTCCATTTCTCATCAGAGTGCTCCATTATGTCATCACAGTGCACCATTACGTCAACGCAGTGCTCAGTTTTGTCATCAAAGTGATCCATTGTGTCATTACAGTGTTCAATTGTGTAATCACAGAGATCCATTGTGTCATCATAGTGCTCCATTGTATCAACACAATGCTCCATTGTGTCAACACAGTGCACGATTTTGTTATCACAGTACTCCACTGTGTCATCACAGTGCTCCATTGTGTCATCACGAAGCTCCACTGGTCATCACAGTGCTCCAATGTGTCATCACAGTGCTTCATTATGTCATCACAATGCTCCATTTTGCCGTCACAATGCCTCATTGTGTCATCACAGTGCTACATTGTGACATCACAGTGCTCCATTGTGTCATCACAGTGCTCCAATTTGTCATCACAGAGCTCCGTTCTGTCATCGCAATGCTCCATTTTGATATCACAGAGCTCCATTGTGTCATCACAGGGATCCAATTTCTCATCAAAGTGCTCCATTGTGTCATCTCATTGCTCCATTGTGACATCACAGTGCTCCATTGTGTCCTCACCATGCTCCATTATGTCATCACAGTGATCCATTGTCTCATCATAGTGCTCCCATGTGTCATCACAGTGCTCCATTGTGTCATCACAAAGCTCCATTGTTCATCACAGTGCTCCATTGTGACATCAGAGTGCTCCATTGTGTCCCCATAGATTTCAATTGTGTAATCACAGTGCTCCATTGTGTCCTCACCGTGCTCCATTATGTCATCACAGTGCTCCATTGTGACATCACAGTGCTCCATTGTGTCATCACAGTGATCCATTGTGTCATCACAGTGATCCATTGTCTCATCACAGTGCTCAATTGTGTCATCACAGTGTTTCATTGTGACATCACTGTGCTCGAATGTGTCATCACAGTGCTCCATTTTTTGATCACAGAGCTCAGTTTGTCATCACATTGTGACATCAAAGACATCCATTGTGTCATCACAGTGCTCCAATGTGAAATCACAATGCTATATTGTGTCATCACAGGGATCCAATTTCTCATCAAAGTGCTCCATTGTGTAATCATAGTGCTCCATTGTGTCATCACAGTGCTCCATTTTGTCATCACAGTGGTCCAATGTGTCATCACAGTGATCAATTGTGTCATCACAGTGCGCAATTTTGTTATCACAGTGCTCTACTATGTCATCTTTGTGCTCCATTGTGTTATCACAGTGCTCCATTTTATAATCACAGTGCTCCATTGTGTCATCACATTCCTCCATTGTGTCATCACAGTGCTCAATTGTGTCATCACAGAACTCCATTGTCTCATCAGAGTGCTCCATTGTTTCATCCCAGTGCACCACTACATAAACGCAGTGCTCAATTTTGTCATCACAGTGATCCATTGAGTCATTACAGTGCTCCATTGTGTAATCACAGAGCTTCATTGTGTCATCACAGTGCTCCATTGTGTCCTCACGTAGCTCCATTGTGTAATAACAGTGCTTCATTTTATAATCATTGTGCTCCATTGTGTCATCACATTGTCCATTGTGTCATTACAGTGCTCAATTGTGTCATCACAGAGGTCCATTGTCTCATCAGAGTGCTCCATTGTGTCATTACAGTGCTCCATTTTGTCATCACTGAGCTCTGTTTTGTCATGGCATTGCTCCATTGTGACAACACAGCGCTCCATTGTGTCATCACAGTGCTCCAATGTGAAATCACAATGCTACATTGTGTCATCACAGGGATCCAATTTCTCATCAAAGTGCTCCATTGTGTAATCATAGTGCTCCATTGTGTCATCACAGTGCTCCATTTTGTCATCACAGTGGTCCAATGTGTCATCACAGTGATCAATTGTGTCATCACAGTGCGCAATTTTGTTATCACAGTGCTCTACTATGTCATCTTTGTGCTCCATTGTGTTATCACAGTGCTCCATTGTGTCATCACAGTGTTCCATTGTGTGATCACAATGATCTATTGTGTCATCACAGTGCTCCATTGTATTATCACAGTGCTCCATTGTGTCATCACAGTGCTACACTCTGTCATGATAGTGCTCCAATTTGTCATCACAGATCTCCATTGTGTCATCAAAGTGCTCCATTATGTCATCACAAGGCTCCATTATGTCATCATAGTGCTCCACTGTGTCATCACAGTGCTTCATTATGTCATCACAATGCTCCGTTGTGTCATCACAATGCCTCATTGTGTAATCAGAGTGCTCCATTTTGACATCACAGTGCTCCATTGTGTCATCACAGTGCTTCATTATGTAATCTCAAAGCTCCATTTTGTCATCACAATGCCTCATTGTGCCATCACAGTGCTCCCTGGTGACATCACAGTGTTCCATTGTGCCATCACAGTGATCCATTGTCTCATCACAGAGCTCCATTGTGTCATCACAGTGCTCCAATGTGACATCTCAGTGCTCCATTGTGATATCACTGTGCTCGATTGTGTCATCACAGTGCTCCATTGTGGCTTTACAATGCTCCATTGTGATATCACAGTCCTCCATTGTGTCATTACAGAGCTCCGTTGTGCCATTACAGAGCTCCATTATTATTCACAGTGCTGCAGTGTGACACCAGAGTGCTCCATTGGTCCTCACATAGCTCCATTGTATAATCACAGTGCTCCTTTGTATAATCACAGTGGTCCATTGCGTCATCACAGTGCACAATTATGTCATCACAGTGCTGCATTTTGTCATCACAGTGATCCAATGGGTCATCCTAGTGCTCCATTTTGTCATTATAGAGCGCCACTGTTCATCATCGTGCTCCAGTGTGACATCTGAGTGCTCCATTGTGTCCTCACATAGCTCCATTGTGTAATCACAATGTTCCATTGTATAATCACAGTGCTCCATTGTGTCATCACATTGCTCCATTGTGTCATCACAATGCTCAATTGTGTCATCACCTAGGTCCATTGTCTCATCAGAGTGCTCCATTATGTCATCACAGTGCACCATTATGTCAACGCAGTGCTCAGTTTTGTCATCAAAGTGATCCATTGTGTCATTACAGTGTTCAATTGTGTAATCACAGAGATCCATTGTGTCATCATAGTGCTCCATTGTGTCAACACAATGCTCCATTGTGTCAACACAGTGCACGATTTTGTTATCACAGTACTCCACTGTGTCATCACAGTGCTCCATTGTGTCATCACAAAGCTCCACTGGTCATCACAGTGCTCCAATGTGTCATCACAGTGCTTCATTATGTCATCACAATGCTCCATTTTGCCGTTACAATGCCTCATTGTGTCATCACAGTGCTACATTGTGACATCACAGTGCTCCATTGTGTCATCACAGTGCTCCAATTTGTCATCACAGAGCTCCGTTCTGTCATGGCAATACTCCATTTTGATATCACAGAGCTCCATTGTGTCATCACAGGGATCCAATTTCTCATCAAAGTGCTCCATTGTGTCATCTCATTGCTCCATTGTGACATCACAGTGCTCCATTGTGTCCTCACCGTGCTCCATTATGTCATCACAGTGATCCATTGTCTCATCATAGTGCTTCCATGTGTCATCACAGTGCTCCATTGTGTCATCACAAAGCTCCATTGTTCATCACAGTGCTCCATTGTGACATCAGAGTGCTCCATTGTGTCCCCATAGATTTCAATTGTGTAATCACAGTGCTCCATTGTGTCATCACAGAGCTCCATTGTTTCATCACAGAGCTCCATTGTGTCCTCAAATTCTCCATTTTTTCTTCACAGTGCTCCATTGTGACATCACAGTGCTCCATTGTGTCATCACAGTGATCCATTGTGTCATCACAGTGATCCATTGTCTCATCACATTGCTCCATTGTTTCATCACAGTGCTCATTATATCATCACAATGCTCCATTGTGTCATCACATTGTCCATTGTGTCATTACAGTGCTCAATTGTGTCATCACAGAGGTCCATTGTCTCATCAGAGTGCTCCATTGTGTCATTACAGTGCTCCATTTTGTCATCACTGAGCTCTGTTTTGTCATGGCATTGCTCCATTGTGACAACACAGCGCTCCATTGTGTCATCACAGTGCTCCAATGTGAAATCACAATGCTACATTGTGTCATCACAGGGATCCAATTTCTCATCAAAGTGCTCCATTGTGTAATCATAGTGCTCCATTGTGTCATCACAGTGCTCCATTTTGTCATCACAGTGGTCCAATGTGTCATCACAGTGTTCCATTGTGTCATCATAGTGCTCCATTGTGTCAACACAATGCTCCATTGTGTCAACACAGTGCACGATTTTGTTATCACAGTACTCCACTGTGTCATCACAGTGCTCCATTGTGTCATCACAAAGCTCCACTGGTCATCACAGTGCTCCAATGTGTCATCACAGTGCTTCATTATGTCATCACAATGCTCCATTTTGCCGTTACAATGCCTCATTGTGTCATCACAGTGCTACATTGTGACATCACAGTGCTCCATTGTGTCATCACAGTGCTCCAATTTGTCATCACAGAGCTCCGTTCTGTCATCGCAATACTCCATTTTGATATCACAGAGCTCCATTGTGTCATCCCAGGGATCCAATTTCTCATCAAAGTGCTCCATTGTGTCATCTCATTGCTCCATTGTGACATCACAGTGCTCCATTGTGTCCTCACTGCTCCATTATGTCATCACAGTGATCCATTGTCTCATCATAGTGCTTCCATGTGTCATCACAGTGCTCCATTTTGTCATCACAAAGCTCCATTGTTCATCACAGTGCTCCATTGTGACATCAGAGTGCTCCATTGTGTCCCCATAGATTTCAATTGTGTAATCACAGTGCTCCATTGTGTCATCACAGAGCTCCATTGTTTCATCACAGAGCTCCATTGTGTCCTCAAATTCTCCATTTTTTCTTCACAGTGCTCCATTGTGACATCACAGTGCTCCATCGTGTCATCACAGTGATCCATTGTCTCATCACATTGCTCCATTGTTTCATCACAGTGCTCATTATATCATCACAATGCTCCATTGTGTCATCACATTGTCCATTGTATCATTACAGTGCTCAATTGTGTCATCACAGAGGTCCATTGTCTCATCAGAGTGCTCCATTGTGTCATTACAGTGCTCCATTTTTTCATCACTGTGCTCTGTTTTGTCATGGCATTGCTCCATTGTGACAACACAGCGCTCCATTGTGTCATCACAGTGCTCCAATGTGAAATCACAATGCTACATTGTGTCATCACAGGGATCCAATTTCTCATCAAAGTGCTCCATTGTGTAATCATAGTGCTCCATTATGTCATCACAGTGCTCCATTTTGTCATCACAGTGGTCCAATGTGTCATCACAGTGATCAATTGTGTCATCACAGTGCGCAATTTTGTTATCACAGTGCTCTACTATGTCATCTTTGTGCTCCATTGTGTTATCACAGTGCTCCATTGTGTCATCACAGTGTTCCATTGTTTGATCACAATGATCTATTGTGTCATCACAGTGCTCCATTGTGTTATCACAGTGCTCCATTGTGTCATCACAGTGCTACACTCTGTCATGATATTGCTCCCATTTGTCATCACAGATCTCCATTGTGTCATCACAGTGCTCCATTATGTCATCACAAGGCTCCATTATGTCATCATAGTGCTCCACTGTGTCATCACAGTGCTTCATTATGTCATCACAATGCTCCGTTGTGTCATCACAATGCCTCATTGTGTAATCAGAGTGCTCCATTTTGACATCACAATGCCTCATTGTGCCATTACAGTGCTCCCTGGTGACATCACAGTGCTCCATTGTGTCATCACAGTGATCCATTGTCTCATCACAGAGCTCCATTGTGTCATCACAGTGCTCCAATGTGACATCTCAGTGCTCCATTGTGATATCACTGTGCTTGATTGTGTCATCACAGTGCTCCATTGTGGCTTTACAATGCTCCATTGTGATATCACAGTCCTCCATTGTGTCATTACAGAGCTCCGTTGTGCCATTACAGAGCTCCATTATTATTCACAGTGCTGCAGTGTGACACCAGAGTGCTCCATTGGTCTTCACATAGCTCCATTGTATAATCACAGTGCTCCTTTGTATAATCACAGTGGTCCATTGCGTCATCACAGTGCACAATTATGTCATCACAGTGCTGCATTTTGTCATCACAGTGATCCAATGGGTCATCCTAGTGCTCCATTTTGTCATTATAGAGCGCCACTGTTCATCATCGTGCTCCAGTGTGACATCTGAGTGCTCCATTGTGTCCTCACATAGCTCCATTGTGTAATCACAATGTTCCATTGTATAATCACAGTGCTCCATTGTGTCATCACATTGCTCCATTGTGTCATCACAATGCTCAATTGTGTCATCACCTAGGTCCATTGTCTCATCAGAGTGCTCCATTATGTCATCACAGTGCACCATTACGTCAACGCAGTGCTCAGTTTTGTCATCAAAGTGATCCATTGTGTCATTACAGTGCTCAATTGTGTAATCACAGAGATCCATTGTGTCATCATAGTGCTCCATTGTGTCAACACAATGCTCCATTGTGTCAACACAGTGCACGATTTTGTTATCACAGTACTCCACTGTGTCATCACAGTGCTCCATTGTGTCATCACGAAGCTCCACTGGTCATCACAGTGCTCCAATGTGTCATCACAGTGCTTCATTATGTCATCACAATGCTCCATTTTGCCGTTACAATGCCTCATTGTGTCATCACAGTGCTACATTGTGACATCACAGTGCTCCATTGTGTCATCACAGTGCTCCAATTTGTCATCACAGAGCTCCGTTCTGTCATCGCAATACTCCATTTTGATATCACAGAGCTCCATTGTGTCATCACAGGGATCCTATTTCTCATCAAAGTGCTCCATTGTGTCATCTCATTGCTCCATTGTGACATCACAGTGCTCCATTGTGTCCTCACCGTGCTCCATTATGTCATCACAGTGATCCATTGTCTCATCATAGTGCTTCCATGTGTCATCACAGTGCTCCATTGTGACATCACAGAGCTCCATTGTTTCATCACAGAGCTCCATTGTGTCCTCAAATTCTCCATTTTTTCTTCACAGTGCTCCATTGTGACATCACAGTGCTCCATCGTGTCATCACAGTGATCCATTGTGTCATCACAGTGATCCATTGTCTCATCACATTGCTCCATTGTTTCATCACAGTGCTCATTATATCATCACAATGCTCCATTGTGTCATCACATTGTCCATTGTGTCATTACAGTGCTCAATTGTGTCATCACAGAGGTCCATTGTCTCATCAGAGTGCTCCATTGTGTCATTACAGTGCTCCATTTTTTTCATCACTGAGCTCTGTTTTGTCATGGCATTGCTCCATTGTGACAACACAGCGCTCCATTGTGTCATCACAGTGCTCCAATGTGAAATCACAATGCTACATTGTGTCATCACAGGGATCCAATTTCTCATCAAAGTGCTCCATTGTGTAATCATAGTGCTCCATTGTGTCATCACAGTGCTCCATTTTGTCATCACAGTGGTCCAATGTGTCATCACAGTGATCAATTGTGTCATCACAGTGCGCAATTTTGTTATCACAGTGCTCTACTATGTCATCTTTGTGCTCCATTGTGTTATCACAGTGCTCCATTGTGTCATCACAGTGTTCCATTGTTTGATCACAATGATCTATTGTGTCATCACAGTGCTCCATTGTGTTATCACAGTGCTCCATTGTGTCATCACAGTGCTACACTCTGTCATGATAGTGCTCCAATTTGTCATCACAGATCTCCATTGTGTCATCACAGTGCTCCATTATGTCATCACAAGGCTCCATTATGTCATCATAGTGCTCCACTGTGTCATCACAGTGCTTCATTATGTCATCACAATGCTCCGTTGTGTCATCACAATGCCTCATTGTGTAATCAGAGTGCTCCATTTTGACATCACAATGCCTCATTGTGCCATTACAGTGCTCCCTTGGTGACATCACAGTGCTCCATTGTGTCATCACAGTGATCCATTGTCTCATCACAGAGCTCCATTGTGTCATCACAGTGCTCCAATGTGACATCTCAGTGCTCCATTGTGATATCACTGTGCTTGATTGTGTCATCACAGTGCTCCATTGTGGCTTTACAATGCTCCATTGTGATATCACAGTCCTCCATTGTGTCATTACAGAGCTCCGTTGTGCCATTACAGAGCTCCATTATTATTCACAGTGCTGCAGTGTGACACCAGAGTGCTCCATTGGTCTTCACATAGCTCCATTGTATAATCACAGTGCTCCTTTGTATAATCACAGTGGTCCATTGCGTCGTCACAGTGCACAATTATGTCATCACAGTGCTGCATTTTGTCATCACAGTGATCCAATGGGTCATCCTAGTGCTCCATTTTGTCATTATAGAGCGCCACTGTTCATCATCGTGCTCCAGTGTGACATCTGAGTGCTCCATTGTGTCCTCACATAGCTCCATTGTGTAATCACAATGTTCCATTGTATAATCACAGTGCTCCATTGTGTCATCACATTGCTCCATTGTGTCATCACAATGCTCAATTGTGTCATCACCTAGGTCCATTGTCTCATCAGAGTGCTCCATTATGTCATCACAGTGCACCATTACGTCAACGCAGTGCTCAGTTTTGTCATCAAAGTGATCCATTGTGTCATTACAGTGCTCAATTGTGTAATCACAGAGATCCATTGTGTCATCATAGTGCTCCATTGTGTCAACACAATGCTCCATTGTGTCAACACAGTGCACGATTTTGTTATCACAGTACTCCACTGTGTCATCACAGTGCTCCATTGTGTCATCACGAAGCTCCACTGGTCATCACAGTGCTCCAATGTGTCATCACAGTGCTTCATTATGTCATCACAATGCTCCATTTTGCCGTTACAATGCCTCATTGTGTCATCACAGTGCTACATTGTGACATCACAGTGCTCCATTGTGTCATCACAGTGCTCCAATTTGTCATCACAGAGCTCCGTTCTGTCATCGCAATACTCCATTTTGATATCACAGAGCTCCATTGTGTCATCACAGGGATCCAATTTCTCATCAAAGTGCTCCATTGTGTCATCTCATTGCTCCATTGTGACATCACAGTGCTCCATTGTGTCCTCACCGTGCTCCATTATGTCATCACAGTGATCCATTGTCTCATCATAGTGCTTCCATGTGTCATCACAGTGCTCCATTGTGACATCACAGAGCTCCATTGTTTCATCACAGAGCTCCATTGTGTCCTCAAATTCTCCATTTTTTCTTCACAGTGCTCCATTGTGACATCACAGTGCTCCATCGTGTCATCACAGTGATCCATTGTGTCATCACAGTGATCCATTGTCTCATCACATTGCTCCATTGTTTCATCACAGTGCTCATTATATCATCACAATGCTCCATTGTGTCATCACATTGTCCATTGTGTCATTACAGTGCTCAATTGTGTCATCACAGAGGTCCATTGTCTCATCAGAGTGCTCCATTGTGTCATTACAGTGCTCCATTTTTTTCATCACTGAGCTCTGTTTTGTCATGGCATTGCTCCATTGTGACAACACAGCGCTCCATTGTGTCATCACAGTGCTCCAATGTGAAATCACAATGCTACATTGTGTCATCACAGGGATCCAATTTCTCATCAAAGTGCTCCATTGTGTAATCATAGTGCTCCATTGTGTCATCACAGTGCTCCATTTTGTCATCACAGTGGTCCAATGTGTCATCACAGTGATCAATTGTGTCATCACAGTGCGCAATTTTGTTATCACAGTGCTCTACTATGTCATCTTTGTGCTCCATTGTGTTATCACAGTGCTCCATTGTGTCATCACAGTGTTCCACTGTGTGATCACAATGATCTATTGTGTCATCACAGTGCTCCATTGTGTTATCACAGTGCTCCATTGTGTCATCACAGTGCTACACTCTGTCATGATAGTGCTCCAATTTGTCATCACAGATCTCCATTGTGTCATCAAAGTGCTCCATTATGTCATCACAAGGCTCCATTATGTCATCATAGTGCTCCACTGTGTCATCACAGTGCTTCATTATGTCATCACAATGCTCCGTTGTGTCATCACAATGCCTCATTGTGTAATCAGAGTGCTCCATTTTGACATCACAGTGCTCCATTGTGTCATCACAGTGCTCCACTGTGTCATCACAGTGCTTCATTATGTAATCTCAAAGCTCCATTTTGTCATCACAATGCCTCATTGTGCCATCACAGTGCTCCCTGGTGACATCACAGTGCTCCATTGTGTCATCACAGTGATCCATTGTCTCATCACAGAGCTCCATTGTGTCATCACAGTGCTCCAATGTGACATCTCAGTGCTCCATTGTGATATCACTGTGCTCGATTGTGTCATCACAGTGCTCCATTGTGGCTTTACAATGCTCCATTGTGATATCACAGTCCTCCATTGTGTCATTACAGAGCTCTGTTGTGCCATTACAGAGCTCCATTATTATTCACAGTGCTGCAGTGTGACACCAGAGTGCTCCATTGGTCCTCACATAGCTCCATTGTATAATCACAGTGCTCCTTTGTATAATCACAGTGGTCCATTGCGTCATCACAGTGCACAATTATGTCATCACAGTGCTGCATTTTGTCATCACAGTGATCCAATGGGTCATCCTAGTGCTCCATTTTGTCATTATAGAGCGCCACTGTTCATCATCGTGCTCCAGTGTGACATCTGAGTGCTCCATTGTGTCCTCACATAGCTCCATTGTGTAATCACAATGTTCCATTGTATAATCACAGTGCTCCATTGTGTCATCACATTGCTCCATTGTGTCATCACAATGCTCAATTGTGTCATCACCTAGGTCCATTGTCTCATCAGAGTGCTCCATTATGTCATCACAGTGCACCATTATGTCAACGCAGTGCTCAGTTTTGTCATCAATGTGATCCATTGTGTCATTACAGTGCTCAATTGTGTAATCACAGAGATCCATTGTGTCATCATAGTGCTCCATTGTGTCAACACAATGCTCCATTGTGTCAACACAGTGCACGATTTTGTTATCACAGTACTCCACTGTGTCATCACAGTGCTCCATTGTGTCATCACGAAGCTCCACTGGTCATCACAGTGCTTCATTATGTCATCACAATGCTCCATTTTGCCGTTACAATGCCTCATTGTGTCATCACAGTGCTACATTGTGACATCACAGTGCTCCATTGTGTCATCACAGTGCTCCAATTTGTCATCACAGAGCTCCGTTCTGTCATCGCAATGCTCCATTTTGATATCACAGAGCTCCATTGTGTCATCACAGGGATCCAATTTCTCATCAAAGTGCTCCATTGTGTCATCTCATTGCTCCATTGTGACATCACAGTGCTCCATTGTGTCCTCACCATGCTCCATTATGTCATCACAGTGATCCATTGTCTCATCATAGTGCTCCCATGTGTCATCACAGTGCTCCATTGTGTCATCACAAAGTTCCACGGTTCATCACAGTGCTCCATTGTGACATCAGAGTGCTCCATTGTGTCCCCATAGATTTCAATTGTGTAATCACAGTGCTCCATTGTGTCATCACAGAGCTCCATTGTGTCATCACAGAGATCCATTGTGTCCTCAAATTCTCCATTTTTTCTTCACAGTGCTCCATTGTGGCATCACAGTGCTCCATTGTGTCATCACAGTGATCCATTGTCTCATCACAGTGCTCAATTGTGTCATCACAGTGTTTCATTGTGACATCACTGTGCTCGAATGTGACATCACAGTGCTCCATTGTGTGATCACAGAGCTCAGTTGTGTCATCACATTGTGACATCAAAGACCTCCATTGTGTCATCACAGTGCCGCATTGTTTAAGCAAAAGCCCCATTGTGTCATCACAGATCTCCATTGTGTCATCCCAATGCTCTATTGTGGCATCATAGTGCTCCCTTTTGTCATCACAGTGCTCCATTGTGTTATCACAGTGCTCCACTGTGTCAACACAGTGCTCATTATATCAGTAAAATGCTCCATTGTTTCACCACAGTGCTCCATTGTGTCATACCAGTGATACATTATCTCATCATAGTCCTTTTTGAGTCATCTATGTGCTCCAGTGTCTCAGCATAGTGCTCCATTGTGTCATCAGAGTGCTCCACTGTGTCATCACAGTGCTTCATTTTGTCACCACACTGCTCCATTTTGTCATCACAGTGATCAATTGTGTCATCACAGTGCACAATTTTGTTATCACAGTGCTCCATTGTATCATCATACTGCTCCATTGTGTCATCACAGTGCTCCATCGTGTCATCACAGTGTTTCACTGTGTCATCACAATGATCTTTTGTTTCATCACTGTGCTCCATTGTGTCATCACAGTGCTCCATTTTTCATCACAATGCTACACTGTGTCATCATAGTGCTCCATTTTGTCATCTCAGACTCCATTGTGTCATCACAGTGCTACATTGTGTCATCACAAATCTCCATTGTGTCATCAAAGGCCTCCACAGTGTCATCACAGTGCTTCATTATGTCATCACAATGCCTTATTGTGTCATCACAGTGCTCCATTGTGTCATCACAGTGATCCATTGTGTCATCACTATGCTCCATAGTGACAACACAATGCTCCATTGTGATATCACAGTGCTCCATTGTATCATCACAGTGCTCCATTTTGACATCACAGTGCTCCTTTTTGTCCTCACATAGCTCCATTGTGTCATCACAGTGCTACTTTGTGATATTACAGTGCTCCATTGTGTCATCACAGTGCTCCATTGTGTCATGACAGTGATCCATTATGTCCTCAGAGTTCTCCATTGTGTACTCACAGTGCTCCATTGTATCACCACAGTGCACCATTGTGTTATCACAGTGGTCCACTGTGTCATCATATTGCCCAATGTGTTATCACAGTTTCTCCATTGTGTCATCACTGTGTTCCACTGTGTGATCACAATGATCTATTGTGTCATCATAGTGCTCCACTGTGTCATCACAGTCCTCCATTGTGTCATCACAGTGCTACACTCTGTCATGATAGTGCTTCATTTTGTCATCACAGACCTAAATTGTGTCATCACAGTGCTCCATTGTGTCATCACAGTGCTCAATTGTGTCATCACAGAGGTCAATTGTCTCATCAGAGTGCTCCATTGTGACATCACAGTGCACCATTACGTCAACCAGTGCTCAGTTTTGTCATCAAAGTGATCCATTGTGTCCTTACAGTGCTCAATTGTGTAATCACAGGGATCCATTGTCTCATCACAGTGCTCCATTGTGTCATCACAGAGCTCCGTTGTGTCATCACATTGTGACATCACAGACCTCCATTGTGGCATCACAGTGCTCCATGGTTTAATCACAGAGCCCCATTGTGTCATCACAGATCTCCATTGTGTCATCACAATGCTCTATTGTGGCATCACAGTGCTCCCTTTTGTCATCACAGTGCTCCATTATGTTATCACAGTGCTCCACTGTGTCATCACAGTGCTCATTATATCATTAAAATGCTCCATTGTGTCACCACAGTGCTCCATTGTGTCATACCAGTGATACATTATCTCATCATAGTCCTTTTTGAGTCATCTATGTGCTCCAGTGTCTCATCATAGTGCTCCATTGTGTCATCAGAGTGCTCCATTGTGTCATCACAGTGCTTCATTTTGTCATCACACTGCTCCATTTTGTCATCACAGTGATCAATTGTGTCATCACAGTGCTCCACTGTGTCATCAAAGTGCTCCATTTTGTCATCCCACTGCTCCATTGTGTCATCACAGTGATCAATTGTGTCATCACAGTGCACAATTGTGTTATCACGATGCTCCACTGTGTCATCATAGTGCTCCATTGTGTTATCTCTGTGCTCCATTGTGTCATCACAGTGTTCCACTGTGTCATCACAATGATCTATTGTGTCATCATAGTGCTCCATTGTGTCATCACAGTGCTCCATTTTTCATCACAGTGCTACATGTGTCATCATAGTGCTCCATTTTGTCATCACAGACTCCATTGTGTCTTCACAGTGCTCCATTGTGTCATCACAAATCTCCATTGTGTCATCAAAGGCCTCCACTGTGTCATCACAGTGCTTCATTATGTCATCACAATGCCTTATTGTGTCATCACATTGCTCCATTGTGTCATCACAGGGATCCATTGTCTAATCACAGTGCTCCATTGTGTCATCACAGTGATTCATTGTCTAATCACAGTGCTCCATTGTGTCATCACTATGCTCCATAGTGACAACACAATGCTCCGTAGTGACAACACAATGCTCCATTGTGACATCACAGTGCTCTTTTTGTTCTCACATAGCTCCATTGTGTCAACACAGTGCTCCATTGTGTCATGACAGTGATCCATTGTGTCCACACAGTACTCCATTTTGTACTCACAGTGCTCCATTGTATCATCACAGTGCACCATTGTGTTATCACAGTGGTCCACTGTGTCATCATATTGCTCCATTGTGTTATCACAGTTTCTCCCTTGTGTCATCACAGTGTTCCACTGTGTGATCACAATGATCTATTGTGTCATCACAGTGCTCCTCTGTGTCATCACAGTCTTCCATTGTGTCATCACAGTGCTACACTCTGTCATGATAGTGCTCCATTTTGTCATCACAGACCTCCATTGTGTCATCACAGTGCTCCATTGTGTCATCACAGTGCTCAGTTGTGTCAGCACAGAGGTCAATTGTCTCATCAGAGTGCTCCATTGTGTCATCACAGTGCACTATTGTGTTATCACAGTGCTCCACTGTGTCATCATAGTGCTCCATTTTGTTATCACAGTTTCTCCATTGTGTCATCACAGTGTTCCACTGTGTGATCACAATGATCTATTGTGTCATCACAGTGCTCACTGTGTCATCACAGTCCTCCATTGTGTCATCACAGTGCTACACTCTGTCAGGATAGTGCTCCATTTTGTCATCACAGTGCACCATTTTGTCAACGCAGTGCTCAGTTTTTTTCTCAAAGTGATCAATTGTGTCATTACAGTGCTCAATTGTTTAATCACAGAGAACCATTGTGTCATCACAGTGCTCCATTTTGTCATCACAGATCTCCACTGTGTCATCACAATGCTCTATTGTGGCATCACAGTGCTCCCTTGTGTCATCATAGTGCTCCATTGTCTTATCACAGTGCTCCACTGTGTCATCACAGTGCTCATTATATCATCAAAATGCTCCATTGTGTCACCACAGTGCTCCATTGTGTCATACCAGTGATACATTATCTCGTCATAGTGCTCTATAGAGTCATCTATGTGCTCCATTGTCTGATCATAGTGCTCCATTGTGTCATCATAGTGCTCCATTGTCTCATCACAGTGCTCCATTTTGTCATCACACTGCTCCTTTGTGTTATCACAGTGATCAATTGTGTCATCACAGTGCACAATTGTGTCATCACACTGCTCCACTGTGTTATCACAGTGCTACATTTTGTCATCACACTGCTCCATGGTATCATCACAGTGATCAATTGTGTCATCACAGTGCACAATTTTGTTATCACAGTGCTCCATTGTATCATCATACTGCTCCATTGTGTCATCACAGTGCTCCATCGTGTCATCACAGTGTTTCACTGTGTCATCACAATGATCTTTTGTTTCATCACTGTGCTCCACTGTGTCATCACAGTGCTCCATTTTTCATCACAATGCTACACTGTGTCATCATAGTGCTCCATTTTGACATCTCAGACTCCATTGTGTCATCACAGTGCTACATTGTGTCATCACAAATCTCCATTGTGTCATCAAAGGCCTCCACAGTGTCATCACAGTGCTTCATTATGTCATCACAATGCCTTATTGTGTCATCACAGTGCTCCATTGTATCATCACAGTGATCCATTGTGTCATCACTATGCTCCATAGTGACAACACAATGCTCCATTGTGATATCACAGTGCTCCATTGTATCATCACAGTGCTCCATTTTGACATCACAGTGCTCCTTTTTGTCCTCACATAGCTCCATTGTGTCATCACAGTGCTACTTTGTGATATTACAGTGCTCCATTGTGTCATCACAGTGCTCCATTGTGTCATGACAGTGATCCATTATGTCCTCAGAGTTCTCCATTGTGTACTCACAGTGCTCCATTGTATCACCACAGTGTACCATTGTGTTATCACAGTGGTCCACTGTGTCATCATATTGCCCAATGTGTTATCACAGTTTCTCCATTGTGTCATCACTGTGTTCCACTGTGTGATCACAATGATCTATTGTGTCATCATAGTGCTCCACTGTGTCATCACAGTCCTCCATTGTGTCATCACAGTGCTACACTCTGTCATGATAGTGCTTCATTTTGTCATCACAGACCTAAATTGTGTCATCACAGTGCACAATTGTGTCATCACAGTGCTCCACTGTGTTATCACAGTGCTACATTTTGTCATCACACTGCTCCATGGTATCATCACAGTGATCAATTGTGTCATCACAGTGCACAATTTTGTTATCACAGTGCTCCATTGTATCATCATACTGCTCCATTGTGTCATCACAGTGCTCCATCGTGTCATCACAGTGTTTCACTGTGTCATCACAATGATCTTTTGTTTCATCACTGTGCTCCATTGTGTCATCACAGTGCTCCATTTTTCATCACAATGCTACACTGTGTCATCATAGTGCTCCATTTTGACATCTCAGACTCCATTGTGTCATCACAGTGCTACATTGTGTCATCACAAATCTCCATTGTGTCATCAAAGGCCTCCACAGTGTCATCACAGTGCTTCATTATGTCATCACAATGCACCATTTTGTCATCACAGTGCTCCATTGTATCATCATACTGCTCCATTGTGTCATCACAGTGCTCCATCGTGTCATCATAGTGTTTCACTGTGTCATCACAATGATCTTTTGTTTCATCACTGTGCTCCATTGTGTCATCACAGTGCTCCATTTTTCATCACAATGCCTTATTGTGTCATCACAGTGCTCCATTGTGTCATCACAGTGATCCATTGTGTCATCACTATGCTCCATAGTGACAACACAATGCTCCATTGTGATATCACAGTGCTCCATTGTATCATCACAGTGCTCCATTTTGACATCACAGTGCTCCTTTTTGTCCTCACATAGCTCCATTGTGTCATCACAGTGCTACTTTGTGATATTACAGTGCTCCATTGTGTCATCACAGTGCTCCATTGTGTCATGACAGTGATCCATTATGTCCTCAGAGTTCTCCATTGTGTACTCACAGTGCTCCATTGTATCACCACAGTGTACCATTGTGTTATCACAGTGGTCCACTGTGTCATCATATTGCCCAATGTGTTATCACAGTTTCTCCATTGTGTCATCACTGTGTTCCACTGTGTGATCACAATGATCTATTGTGTCATCATAGTGCTCCACTGTGTCATCACAGTCCTCCATTGTGTCATCACAGTGCTACACTCTGTCATGATAGTGCTTCATTTTGTCATCACAGACCTAAATTGTGTCATCACAGTGCACAATTGTGTCATCACAGTGCTCCACTGTGTTATCACAGTGCTACATTTTGTCATCACACTGCTCCATGGTATCATCACAGTGATCAATTGTGTCATCACAGTGCACAATTTTGTTATCACAGTGCTCCATTGTATCATCATACTGCTCCATTGTGTCATCACAGTGCTCCATCGTGTCATCACAGTGTTTCACTGTGTCATCACAATGATCTTTTGTTTCATCACTGTGCTCCATTGTGTCATCACAGTGCTCCATTTTTCATCACAATGCTACACTGTGTCATCATAGTGCTCCATTTTGACATCTCAGACTCCATTGTGTCATCACAGTGCTACATTGTGTCATCACAAATCTCCATTGTGTCATCAAAGGCCTCCACAGTGTCATCACAGTGCTTCATTATGTCATCACAATGCTCCATTGTGTCATCACAATGCCTTATTGTGTCATCACAGTGCTCCATTGTGTCATCACAGTGATCCATTGTGTCATCACTATGCTCCATAGTGACAACACAATGCTCCATTGTGATATCACAGTGCTCCATTGTATCATCACAGTGCTCCATTTTGACATCACAGTGCTCCTTTTTGTCCTCACATAGCTCCATTGTGTCATCACAGTGCTACTTTGTGATATTACAGTGCTCCATTGTGTCATCACAGTGCTCCATTGTGTCATGACAGTGATCCATTATGTCCTCAGAGTTCTCCATTGTGTACTCACAGTGCTCCATTGTATCACCACAGTGCACCATTGTGTTATCACAGTGGTCCACTGTGTCATCATATTGCCCAATGTGTTATCACAGTTTCTCCATTGTGTCATCACTGTGTTCCACTGTGTGATCACTATGATCTATTGTGTCATCATAGTGCTCCACTGTGTCATCACAGTCCTCCATTGTGTCATCAAAGTGCTACACTCTGTCATGATAGTGCTTCATTTTGTCATCACAGACCTCCATTGTGTCATCACAGTTCTCCATTGTGTCATCACAGTGCTCAATTGTGTCATCACAGAGGTCAATTGTCTCATCAGAGTGCTCCATTGTGACATCACAGTGCACCATTACGTCAACCAGTGCTCAGTTTTGTCATCAAAGTGATCCATTGTGTCCTTACAGTGCTCAATTGTGTAATCACAGGGATCCATTGTGTCATCACAGTGCTCCATTGTGTCATCACAGAGCTCCGTTGTGTCATCACATTGTGACATCACAGACCTCCATTGTCTCATCACAGTGCTCCATGGTTTAATCACAGAGCCCCATTGTGTCATCACTGTGCTCCATTGCGTCATCACAGTGTTTCATTGTGACATCACAGTGCTCGACTGTGTCATCACAGTGCTCCATTGTGTCATCACAGAGCTCCGTTGTGTCATCACATTGTGACATCACAGATCTTCATTGTGTCATCACAGTGCTCCATTGTTTAATCACAGAGCCTCATTGTGTCATCACAGATCTCCGTTGTGTCATCACAATGCTATATTGTGTCATCACAGTGCTCCATTGTGTTATCACAGTGCTCCACTGTGTCATCACAGTGCTTATAATATCATCAAAATGCTCCATTGTGTCACCACAGTGCTCCATTGTGTCATGACCGTGCTCCATTTTGTCATACCACTGATCCATTATCTCATCATAGTGCTCTATAGAGTCAACTATGTGCTCCATTGTCTCATCATATTGCTCCACTGTGTCATCATACTGCTCCATTGTGTCATGACAGTGCTCCATTTTGTCATCAAAGTATTCCACTCTGTCATCACAATGATAAATTGTGTCATCATAGTGCTCCATTGTGTCATCACAGTGCTCCATTTTTCATCACACTGCTACACTGTGTCATCATAGTGCTCCATTTTGTCATCACAGACTCCATTGTGTCATCACAGTGCTCCATTTTGTCATCACAAATCCCCATTGTGTCATCACAGTGCTCCATTGTGTCATCACAATGCTGCATTGTGTCAAAACAATGCACCATTGTGTTATCACAGTGCTCCACTGTGTCATCATCGTGCTCCATTGTGTCATCACAGTGCTCCATTTTGTCATCACAAAGCTCCATTGGTCATTAAAGTGCTCCAATGTGTCATCACAGTGCTTCCTTATGTCATCACAATGTTCCATTATGCCATCACAATGCCTCATTGTGTCATCACAGTGCTCCATTGTGACATCACAGTGCTAAATTGTGTCATAACCGAGCTCCATTATGTCATCACAAATCTCCATTTTGTCATCAAAGGGCTCCACTGTGTCATCACAGTGCTTCATTATGTCATCACAATGCTCCATTTTGTCATCACAATGCCTTATTGTGTCATCACATTGCTCCATTGTGACATCAGAGTGCACCATTGTGTCCTCACAGATTTCCATTGTGTAATCACAGTGCTCCATTGTGTCATCACAGAGCTCCATTGTGTCATCACAGAGCTCCATTGTGTCCACAAATTCTACATTTTGTCATCACAGTGCTCCATTGTGTCATGACAGTGCGCCATTGTGTCATCAGAGTGATCCATTGTCTCATCATAGTGCTCAATTGTGTCATCACAGTGTTTCATTGTGACATCACAGTGCTCGATTGTGTCATCACAGTGCTCCATTGTGTCATCACATTGTGACATCATAGTCCTCCATTGTGTCATCACAGTGCTCCATTGTATAATCACAGAGCCACACTGTGTCATCACAGATCTCCATTGTGTCATCACAATGCTCTATTGTGGCATGACAATGCTCCCCTGTGTCATCACAGTGCTCCATTGTGTTATCACAGTGCTCCACTGTGTCATCACAGTGCTCATTATATCATCAAAATGATCCATTGTGTCACCACAGTGCTACATTGTGTCATGACCGTGCTCCATTTTATCATCCCAGTGATCCATTATCTCTTCATAGTGCTCCATTGTGTCATCACAATGCTCCATTGTCTCAACCTAGTGCTCCATTCTGTCATCATAGTGGTCTATTTCATCATCACAGTGCTCCATTTTGTCATCCCAGTGCTCCAATGTGTCATCACAGTTCTCCATTTTGTCATCACAGAGCTCCAATGTGTCATCACAGTGATCAATTGTGTCATCAGAGTGCTCCATTTTGTCATAACAGTGCTACAATATGTCATCACAGTGATCAATTGTGTCATCACAGTGCAAAATTGTGTCATCACAGTGCTCCATTATATTATCACAGAGCTCCATTGTGTCATCAAAATGCTCCAATGTGTCATCACAGTGCTCCATTGTGTCATCACAGTGATCCATTTTGTCATCACAGAGCTCCATTTTATAATCACAATGCTCCATTGTGACATCACCGAGCTCCATTGGGTCATCACAGGGATCCAATTCCTTATCAATGTGCTCCATTGTGTCATCACCGTGCTCCATTATGTCATCACAGTGATCCATTGTCTCATCATAGTGTTCCCTTATGTCATCACAGTGCTCCATTGTGTAATCACAGAGCTCCATTGTTCATCAAAATGCTTCATTGTGACATCAGAGTGCTCCATTGTGTCCTCACAGATTTCCATTGTGTAATCACAGTACTCCATTGTGTCATCACAGAGCTCCATTGTGTCATCACAGAGCTCCATTGTGTCCTCAAATTCTCCATTTTGTCATCACAGTGCTCCATTGTGACATCACTGTGCTCCATTGCGTCATCACAGTGTTTCATTGTGACATCACTGTGCTCGACTCTGTCATCACAGTGCTCCATTGTGTCATCACAGAGCTCCGTTGTGTCATCACATTGTGACATCACAGATCTTCATTGTGTCATCACAGTGCTCCATTGTTTAATCACAGAGCCTCATTGTGTCATCACAGATCTCCGTTGTGTCATCACAATGCTATATTGTGTCATCACAGTGCTCCATTGTGTTATCACAGTGCTCCACTGTGTCATCACAGTGCTTATAATATAATCAAAATGCTTCATTGTGTCACCACAGTGCTCCATTGTGTTATGACCGTTCTCCATTGTGTCATACAAGTGATCCATTATCTCATCATAGTGCTCTATAGAGTCATCTATGTGCTCCTTTGTCTCATCATAGTGCTCCACTGTGTCATCATAGTGCTCCATTGTGTCATCACAGTGCTCCTTTGTGTCATCACAGTATTCCACTGTGTCATCACAATGATCTATTGTGTCATCATATTGCTCCATTGTGTCATCACAGTGCTCCATTTTTATCACACTGCTACACTGTGTCATCATAGTGCTCCATTTTGTCATCAGAGACTCCATTGTGTCATCACAGTGCTAAATTGTGTCATCACAAATCTCCATTATGTAATCAAAGGCCTCAACTGTGTCATCACAGTAGTTAATTATGTCATCCCAGTGCACCATTACGTCAAGGCAGTGCTCAGTTTTGTCATCAAAGTGATCCATTGTGTCATTACAGTGCTCAATTGTTTAATCACAGAGATCCATTGTGTCAACACAGTGCTCCATTGTGTCATCACGAAGCTCCACTGGTCATCAAAATGCTCCAATGTGTCATCACAGTGCTTCATTATGTCATCACAATGCTCCATTGTGCCATTACAATGCCTCATTGTGTCATCACAACGCTAAATTGTGACATCACATTGCTTCATTGTGTCATCACAGTGCTCCATTTTGTCATCAAAGAGCTTCGTTTTGTAATCACAATGCTCGATTGTGACATCCCATAGCGCCATTGTGTCATCACAATGCTCCATTGTGTCAACACAGTGCACCATTGTGTTATCACAGTGCTCCACTGTGTCATCATCGTGCTCCATTGTGTCATCATATTGCTCCATTTTGTCATCACGAAGCTCCACTGGTCATCATGGTGCTCCAATGTGTTATCACAGTGCTTCATTATGTCATCACAATGCTCCATTGTGCCGTCACAATGCCTCATTTTGTCATCATAGTGCTACATTGTGACATCAGAGTGCTCCATTGTGTCATCACAGTGCTCCATTTTGTCATCACAGAGCTCCGTTTTGTAATCACAATGCTCCATTGTGACATCACAGAGCTCCATTTTGTCATCACAGGGATCCAATTTCTCATCAAAGTACTCCATTCTGTCATCACAGTGCTCCATTGTGACATCACAGTGCTCCATTGTGTCATTACCGTGCTCCATTATATCATCGCAGTGATCCATTGTCTCATCATAGTGCTCCATTGTGTCATCACAGTGCTCCATTATGTCATCACAGAGCTCCATTTTGTCATCACAATGCTCCATTGTGACATCACAGAGCTCCATTGTGTCATCACAGGGATCCAATTTCTCATCAAAGTACTCCATTCTGTCATCACAGTGCTCCATTGTGACATCACAGTGCTCCATTTTGTCATTACCGTGCTCCATTATGTCATCGCAGTGATCCATTGTCTCATCATAGTGCTCCCTTGTGTCATCACAGTGCTCCATTGTGTCATCACAGAGCTTCATTTTTCATCAGAATGCTCCATTGTGACATCAGAGTGCTCCATTGTGTCCTCACAGATTTCCATTGTGTAATCACAGTGCTCCATTGTGTCATCATAGAGCTCCATTGTGTCATCACAGAGCTCCATTGTGTCCTCAAATTCCCCATTATTTCATCACAGTGCTCCATTGTGACATCACAGTGCTCCATTGCGTCATCACAGTGATCAATTGTGTCATCACAGTGCACAATTGTGTTATCACAGTGCTCCATTGTGTCATCATACTACTCCATTGTGTCATCATAGTGCTCCATCGTGTCTTCACAGTGTTCTACTGAGTCATCACAATGATCTATTGTGTCATCATAGTGCTCCATTGTGTCATCACAGTGCTCCATTTTTCATCACAGTGCTATACTGTGTCATCATAGTGCTCCATTTTGTCATCACAGACTCCATTGTGTCATCACAGTGCTCCCTTGTGTCATCACAACTCTCCATTGTGTCATCAAAGGCCTCCACTGTGTCATCACAGTGCTTCATTATGTCATTACAATGCTCCATTTTGTCATCACAATGCCTTATTTTGTCATCAGAGTGCTCCATTGTGTCATCAGAGTGCTCCATTTTCTAATCATATTGCTCCATTTTGTCATCACTATGCTCCATAGTGACAAAACAATGCTCCATTGTGATATCACAGTGCTCCATTGTATCATCACAGTGCTCCATTGTGACATCACAGTGCTCCTTTTTGTTCTCACATAGCTCCATTGTGTCATCATAGTGCTCCTTTGTAATATTACAGTGCTCCATTTTGTCATCAGAGTGCTCCATTGTGTCATCACAGTGATCCATTGTGTCATCACAGTGCTCCATTGTGTACTCACAGTGCTCCATTGTGACAACACAGTGCTCTTTTTGTTCTCACATAGCTCCATTGTGTCATCACAGTGTTCCTTTGTGATATTACAGTGATCCATTGTGTCATCATAGTGCTCCATTGTGTTATCAAAGTGATCCATTGTGTCCTCACAGTGCTCCATTGTATCATCACCGTGCTCCATTTTGTCATCACAGTGCACCATTGTGTTATCACAGTGCTCTACTGTGTCATCATACTGCTCCATTGTGTTATCACAGTTCTCGATTGTGTCATCACAGTGTTCCACTGTGTGATCACAATGATCTATTGTGTCATCACAGTGCTCCACTGTGTCATCACAGTCCTCCATTATGTCATTACAGTGCTACACTCTGTCATGATAGTGCTCCATTTTTTCATCACAGACCTCCATTGTGTCATCCCAGTGCTCCATTGTGTCATCACAGTCCTCCATTGTGTCATCACAGTGCTCCATTGTGACATCACAGTGCTCCTTTTTGTTCTCACATAGCTCCATTGTGTCATCATAGTGCTCCTTTGTAATATTACAGTGCTCCATTGTGTCATCAGAGTGCTCCATTGTGTCATCACAGTGATCCATTGTGTCATCACAGTGCTCCATTGTGTACTCACAGTGCTCCATTGTGACAACACAGTGCTCTTTTTTGTTCTCACATAGCTCCATTGTGTCATCACAGTGCTCCTTTGTGATATTACAGTGATCCATTGTGTCATCATAGTGCTCCATTGTGTTATCACAGTGATCCATTGTGTCCTCATAGTGCTCCATTGTATCATCACCGTGCTCCATTGTGTCATCACAGTGCACCATTGTGTTATCACAGTGCTCTACTGTGTCATCATACTGCTCCATTGTGTTATCACAGTTCTCGATTGTGTCATCACAGTGTTCCACTGTGTGATCACAATGATCTATTGTGTCATCACAGTGCTCCACTGTGTCATCACAGTCCTCCATTATGTCATTACAGTGCTACACTCTGTCATGATAGTGCTCCATTTTTTCATCACAGACCTCCATTGTGTCATCCCAGTGCTCCATTGTGTCATCACAGTCCTCCATTGTGTCATCACAGTGCTACACTCTGTCAGGATAGTGCTCCATTGTGACATCACAGTGCAACCTTACGTCAACGCAGTGCTCAGTTTTGTCATCAAAGTGAATCGTTGTGTCCTTACAGTGCTCAATTGTGTAATCACAGAGATCCATTGTGTCATCACAGTGCTCCATTGTGTCATCACAATGCTCCATTGTATCAACACAATGCACCATTGTGTTATCACAGTGCTCCACTGTGTCATCATCGTGCTCCATTGTGTCATCACAGTGCTCCTTTGTGTCATCACAAAGCTCCATTGGTCATCACAGTGTTCCAATGTGTCATCTCTGTGCTTCCTTATGTCATCCCAATGCTCCATTGTGCCATCACAGTGCCTCATTGTGTCATCACAGTGCTCCATTGTGACATCACAGTGCTAAATTGTGTCATCACAAATATCCATTGTGTCATCAAAGGGCTCAACTGTGTCATCACAGTGCTTCATTCTGTCATCACAATGCTCAATTTTGTCATCACAATGCCTTATTGTGTCATCACATTGCTCCATTGTGACATCAGAGTGCTCCATTGTGTCCTCACAGATTTCCATTGTGTAATCATAGTGCTCCATTTTGTCATCACAGAGCTCCATTGTGTCCACAAATTCTCCATTTTGTCATCACAGTGCTCCATTGTGTCATCACAGTGCTCCATTGTGTCATCACAGTGATCCATTGTCTCATCATAGTGCTCCATTGGGTCATCACAGTGTTTCATTGTGACATCACAGTGCTCGATTTTGTAATCACAGTGCTCCATTGTGTCATCACAGAGCTCCGTTGTGTCATCACATTGTGACATCACAGTCCTCCATTGTGTCATCACAGTGCTCCATTGTATAATCACAGAGCCCCATTGTGACATCACAATGCTCTATTGTGGCATCACAATGCTCCCCTGTGTCATCACAGTGCTCATTTGTGTTATCACAGTGCTCCACTGTGTCATCCCAGTGCTCATTATATCATCAAAATGCTCCATTGTGTCACCACAGTGCTCCATTGTGTCATGACCGTGCTCCATTTTATCATCCCAGTGATCCATTATCTCATCATAGTGCTCCATTGTGTCATCACAATGCTCCATTGTCTCATCATAGTGCTCCATTCTGTCATCACAGTGGTCTATTTCATCATCACAGTGCTCCATTTTGTCATCACAGTGCTCCAATGTGTCATCACAGTGATCAGTTGTGTCATAACAGTGCTCCATTTTGTCATCAGAGTGCTCCCATATGTCATCACAGTGATCAATTGTGTCATCACAGTGGAAAATTGTGTCATCACAGTGCTCCATTATATTATCACAGAGCTCCATTGTGTTATCAAAATGATCCAATGTGTCATCACAGTGCTCCATAGTGTCATCACAGTGCTCGATTTTATAATCACAAGGCTCCATTGTGACATCACAGAGCTCTTTTGTGTAATCTCAGGGATACAATTGCTCATCAAAGTGCTCCATTGTTTCATTACAGTGCTCCATTGTGACATCACAGTGCTCCTTTTTGTCCTCACATAGCTCCATTGTGTCATCACTGTGGTCCTTTGTGATATTACAGTGATCCATTTTGTCCTCACAGCGCTCCATTGTGTCATCACAGTGCTCCGTTGTCTCACCACAATGCACTATTGTGTTATCACAGTGCTCCACTGTGTCATCATAGTGCTCCATTTTGTTATCACAGTTTATCCATTGTGTCATCACAGTGTTCCACTGTGTGATCAAAATGATCTATTGTGTCATCACAGTGCTCACTGTGTCATCACAGTCCTCGATTGTGTCATCACAGTGCTACACTCTGTCAGGATAGTGCTCCATTTTGTCATCACAGTGCACCATTACGTCAACGCAGTGCTCAGTTTTGTCATCAAAGTGATCCACTGTGTAATTACAGTGCTCAATTGTTTAATCACAGAGATTCATTGTGTCAACACAGTGCTCCATTGTGTCATCACGAAGCTCCACTGGTCATCAAAGTGCTCCAATGTGTCATCACAGTGCTTCATTATGTCATCACAATGCTCCATTGTGCCATCACAATGCCTCATTTTGTCATCACAGTGCTAAATTGTGACATCACATTGATCCATTGTGTCATCACTGTGCTCCATTTTGTCATCAAAGAGCTTCGTTTTGTAATCACAATGCTCCATTGTGACATCAGAGAGCTCCATTGTGTCATCACAATGCTCCATTGTGTCAACACAGTGCACCATTGTGTTATCACAGTGTTCCACTGTGTCATCATAGTGCTCCACTGTGTCATCACAGTGCTCCATTGTATCATCACGAAGCTCCAGTGGTCATCACAGTGCTCCAGTGTGTCATCACAGTGCTTCATTATGTCATCACAATGCTCCATTGTGCCGTCACAATGCCTCATTGTGTCATCACAGTGCTGCATTGTGACATCACAGTGCTCTATTGTGTCATCACAGTGCTCCATTTTGTCATCACAGAGCTTCGTTTTGTCATCACAATGCTCCATTGTGACATTACAGTGCTCTATTGTGTCATCACAGAGATCCAATTTCTCATCAAAGTACTCCGTTCTGTCATCACAGTGTTCCATTGTGACATCAGAGTGCTCCATTGTGTCATCACCATGCTCCATTAAGTCATCACTGTGATCCATTGTCTCATCATAGTGCTCCCTTGTGTCATCACCGTGCTCCATTTTTTTCATCACAGTGCTCCATTGTGATATCACAGTGCTCCTTTTTGTCCTCATATAGCTCCATTGTGTCATCACAGTGCTCCATTGTGACATCACAGTGCTCCATTGTGTCATCACCGTGCTCCATTATGTCATCACAGTGATCCATTGTCTCATCATAGTGCTCCCTTGTGTCATCACAGTGCTCCATTGTGTCATCACAGAGCTCCATTGTTCATCAGAGTGCTCCATTGTGTCCTCACAGATTTCCATTGCGTAATCACAGTGCTCCAGTGTGTCATCACAGAGCTCCATTTTGTCATCACAGAGCTCCATTGTGTCATAACAGAGCTCCATTGTGTCTTCAAATTCCCCATTATTTCATCACGGTGCTCCATTGTGACATCACAGTGCTCCATTGCATCATTACAGTGATCAAGTGTGTCATCACAGTGCACAATTTTGTTATCACAGTGCTCCACTGTGTCATCATACTGCTCAATTGTGTCATCACAGTGTTCCACTGTGTCATCACAATGATCTATTGTGTCATCCAGTGCTCCATTGTTTCATCATAGTGCTACACTGTGTCATCATAGTGCTCCATTTAGTCATCACAGACTCCATTGTGTCATCACAGTGCTCCATTGTGTCATCACAAATCTCCATTGTGTCATCAAAGGCCTCCACTGTGTCATCACAGTGCTTCATTATGTCATTACAATGCTCCATTGTGTCATCAAAATGCCTTATTGTGTCATCACAGTGCTCCATTGTGTCTCACAGTGATCCATTGTCTAATCACAGTGCTCCATTGTGTCATCACTATGCTCCATAGTGACAACACAATGCTCCATTGTGATATCACAGTGCTCCATTGTATCAACACAGTGCTCCATTGTGACATCACATAGCTCCATTGTGTCATCACAGTTCTCCATTGTGTCATCACATTGTGACATCATAGTCCTCCATTGTGTCATCACAGTGCTCCATTGTATAATCACAGAGCCACACTGTGTCATCACAGATCTCCATTGTGTCATCACAATGCTCTATTGTGGCATGACAATGCTCCCCTGTGTCATCACAGTGCTCCATTGTGTTATCACAGTGCTCCACTGTGTCATCACAGTGCTCATTATATCATCAAAATGATCCATTGTGTCACCACAGTGCTGCATTGTGTCATGACCGTGCTCCATTTTATCATCCCAGTAATCCATTATCTCTTCATAGTGCTCCATTGTGTCATCACAATGCTCCATTGTCTCAACCTAGTGCTCCATTCTGTCATCATAGTGGTCTATTTCATCATCACAGTGCTCCATTTTGTCATCCCAGTGCTCCAATGTGTCATCACAGTTCTCCATTTTGTCATCACAGAGCTCCAATGTGTCATCACAGTGATCAATTGTGTCATCAGAGTGCTCCATTTTGTCATAACAGTGCTACAATATGTCATCACAGTGATCAATTGTGTCATCACAGTGCTAAATTGTGTCATCACAGTGCTCCATTATATTATCACAGAGCTCCATTGTGTCATCAAAATGCTCCAATGTGTCATCACAGTGCTCCATTGTGTCATCACAGTGATCCATTTTGTCATCACAGAGCTCCATTTTATAATCACAATGCTCCATTGTGACATCACCGAGCTCCATTGGGTCATCACAGGGATCCAATTCCTTATCAATGTGCTCCATTGTGTCATCACAGTGCTCCTTTGTGACATCACAGTGCTCCATTGTGTCATCACCGTGCTCCATTATGTCATCACAGTGATCCATTGTCTCATCATAGTGTTCCCTTATGTCATCACAGTGCTCCATTGTGTAATCACAGAGCTCCATTGTTCATCAAAATGCTTCATTGTGACATCAGAGTGCTCCATTGTGTCCTCACAGATTTCCATTGTGTAATCACAGTACTCCATTGTGTCATCACAGAGCTCCATTGTGTCATCACAGAGCTCCATTGTGTCCTCAAATTCTCCATTTTGTCATCACAGTGCTCCATTGTGACATCACTGTGCTCCATTGCGTCATCACAGTGTTTCATTGTGACATCACAGTGCTCGACTGTGTCATCACAGTGCTCCATTGTGTCATCACAGAGCTCCGTTGTGTCATCACATTGTGACATCACAGATCTTCATTGTGTCATCACAGTGCTCCATTGTTTAATCACAGAGCCTCATTGTGTCATCACAGATCTCCGTTGTGTCATCACAATGCTATATTGTGTCATCACAGTGCTCCATTGTGTTATCACAGTGCTCCACTGTGTCATCACAGTGCTTATAATATAATCAAAATGCTTCATTGTGTCACCACAGTGCTCCATTGTGTTATGACCGTTCTCCATTGTGTCATACAAGTGATCCATTATCTCATCATAGTGCTCTATAGAGTCATCTATGTGCTCCTTTGTCTCATCATAGTGCTCCACTGTGTCATCATAGTGCTCCATTGTGTCATCACAGTGCTCCTTTGTGTCATCACAGTATTCCACTGTGTCATCACAATGATCTATTGTGTCATCATATTGCTCCATTGTGTCATCACAGTGCTCCATTTTTATCACACTGCTACACTGTGTCATCATAGTGCTCCATTTTGTCATCAGAGACTCCATTGTGTCATCACAGTGCTAAATTGTGTCATCACAAATCTCCATTATGTCATCAAAGGCCTCAACTGTGTCATCACAGTAGTTAATTATGTCATCACAGTGCACCATTACGTCAAGGCAGTGCTCAGTTTTGTCATCAAAGTGATCCATTGTGTCATTACAGTGCTCAATTGTTTAATCACAGAGATCCATTGTGTCAACACAGTGCTCCATTGTGTCATCACGAAGCTCCACTGGTCATCAAAGTGCTCCAATGTGTCATCACAGTGCTTCATTATGTCATCACAATGCTCCATTGTGCCATTACAATGCCTCATTGTGTCATCACAACGCTAAATTGTGACATCACATTGCTTCATTGTGTCATCACAGTGCTCCATTTTGTCATCAAAGAGCTTCGTTTTGTAATCACAATGCTCGATTGTGACATCCCATAGCGCCATTGTGTCATCACAATGCTCCATTGTGTCAGCACAGTGCACCATTGTGTTATCACAGTGCTCCACTGTGTCATCATCGTGCTCCATTGTGTCATCATATTGCTCCATTTTGTCATCACGAAGCTCCACTGGTCATCATGGTGCTCCAATGTGTTATCACAGTGCTTCATTATGTCATCACAATGCTCCATTGTGCCGTCACAATGCCTCATTTTGTCATCACAGTGCTACATTGTGACATCAGAGTGCTCCATTGTGTCATCACAGTGCTCCATTTTGTCATCACAGAGCTCCGTTTTGTAATCACAATGCTCCATTGTGACATCACAGAGCTCCATTTTGTCATCACAGGGATCCAATTTCTCATCAAAGTACTCCATTCTGTCATCACAGTGCTCCATTGTGACATCACAGTGCTCCATTGTGTCATTACCGTGCTCCATTATGTCATCGCAGTGATCCATTGTCTCATCATAGTGCTCCCTTGTGTCATCACAGTGCTCCATTGTGTCATCACAGAGCTTCATTTTTCATCAGAGTGCTCCATTGTGACATCAGAGTGCTCCATTGTGTCCTCACAGATTTCCATTGTGTAATCACAGTGCTCCATTGTGTCATCATAGAGCTCCATTGTGTCATCACAGAGCTCCATTGTGTCCTCAAATTCCCCATTATTTCATCACAGTGCTCCATTGTGACATCACAGTGCTCCATTGCGTCATCACAGTGATCAATTGTGTCATCACAGTGCACAATTGTGTTATCACAGTGCTCCATTGTGTCATCATACTGCTCCATTGTGTCATCACAGTGCTCCATCGTGTCTTCACAGTGTTCTACTGTGTCATCACAATGATCTATTGTGTCATCATAGTGCTCCATTGTGTCATCACAGTGCTCCATTTTTCATCACAGTGCTATACTGTGTCATCATAGTGCTCCATTTTGTCATCACAGACTCCATTGTGTCATCACAGTGCTCCCTTGTGTCATCACAACTCTCCATTGTGTCATCAAAGGCCTCCACTGTGTCATCACAGTGCTTCATTATGTCATTACAATGCTCCATTGTGTCATCACAATGCCTTATTTTGTCATCAGAGTGCTCCATTGTGTCATCAGAGTGCTCCATTTTCTAATCATATTGCTCCATTTTGTCATCACTATGCTCCATAGTGACAAAACAATGCTCCATTGTGATATCATAGTGCTCCATTGTATCATCACAGTGCTCCATTGTGACATCACAGTGCTCCTTTTTGTTCTCACATAGCTCCATTGTGTCATCATAGTGCTCCTTTGTAATATTACAGTGCTCCATTGTGTCATCAGAGTGCTCCATTTTGTCATCACAGTGATCCATTGTGTCATCACAGTGCTCCATTGTGTACTCACAGTGCTCCATTGTGACAACACAGTGCTCTTTTTGTTCTCACATAGCTCCATTGTGTCATCACAGTGCTCCTTTGTGATATTACAGTGATCCATTGTGTCATCATAGTGCTCCATTGTGTTATCACAGTGATCCATTGTGTCCTCACAGTGCTCCATTGTATCATCACCGTGCTCCATTGTGTCATCACAGTGCACCATTGTGTTATCACAGTGCTCTACTGTGTCATCATACTGCTCCATTGTGTTATCACAGTTCTCGATTGTGTCATCACAGTGTTCCACTGTGTGATCACAATGATCTATTGTGTCATCACAGTGCTCCACTGTGTCATCACAGTCCTCCATTATGTCATTACAGTGCTACACTCTGTCATGATAGTGCTCCATTTTTTTCATCACAGACCTCCATTGTGTCATCCCAGTGCTCCATTGTGTCATCACAGTGCTCCATTGTGACATCACAGTGCTCCTATTTGTTCTCACATAGCTCCATTGTGTCATCATAGTGCTCCTTTGTAATATTACAGTGCTCCATTGTGTCATCAGAGTGCTCCATTGTGTCATCACAGTGATCCATTGTATCATCACAGTGCTCCATTGTGTACTCACAGTGCTCCATTGTGACAACACAGTGCTCTTTTTTTTCTCACATAGCTCCATTGTGTCATCACAGTGCTCCTTTGTGATATTACAGTGATCCATTGTGTCATCATAGTACTCCATTGTGTTATCACAGTGATCCATTGTGTCCTCACAGTGCTCCATTGTATCATCACCGTGCTCCATTGTGTCATGACAGTGCACCAATGTGTTATCACAGTGCTCTACTGTGTCATCATACTGCTCCATTGTGTTATCACAGATCTCGATTGTGTCATCACAGTGTTCCACTGTGTGATCACAATGATCTATTGTGTCATCACAGTGCTCCACTGTGTCATCACAGTCCTCCATTATGTCATTACAGTGCTACACTCTGTCATGATAGTGCTCCATTTTTTCATCACAGACCTCCATTGTGTTATCCCAGTGCTCCATTGTGTCATCACAGTCCTCCATTGTGTCATCACAGTGCTACACTCTGTCAGGATAGTGCTCCATTGTGACATCACAGTGCAACCTTACGTCAACGCAGTGCTCAGTTTTGTCATCAAAGTGAATCGTTGTATCCTTACAGTGCTCAATTGTGTAATCACAGAGATCCATTGTGTCATCACAGTGCTCCATTGTGTCATCACAATGCTCCATTGTATCAACACAATGCACCATTGTGTTATCACAGTGCTCCACTGTGTCATCATCGTGCTCCATTGTGTCATCACAGTGCTCCTTTGTGTCATCACAAAGCTCCATTGGTCATCACAGTGTTCCAATGTGTCATCTCTGTGCTTCCTTATGTCATCCCAATGCTCCATTGTGCCATCACAGTGCCTCATTGTGTCATCACAGTGCTCCATTGTGACATCACAGTGCTAAATTGTGTCATCACAAATATCCATTGTCATCAAAGGGCTCAACTGTGTCATGACAGTGCTTCATTCTGTCATCACAATGCTCAATTTTGTCATCACAATGCCTTATTGTGTCATCACATTGCTCCATTGTGACATCAGAGTGCTCCATTGTGTCCTCACAGATTTCCATTGTGTAATCATAGTGCTCCATTTTGTCATCACAGAGCTCCATTGTGTCCACAAATTCTCCATTTTGTCATCACAGTGCTCCATTGTGTCATCACAGTGCTCCATTGTGTCATCACAGTGATCCATTGTCTCATCATAGTGCTCCATTGGGTCATCACAGTGTTTCATTGTGACATCACAGTGCTCGATTTTGTAATCACAGTGCTCCATTGTGTCATCACAGAGCTCCGTTGTGTCATCACGTTGTGCCATCACAGTCCTCCATTGTGTCATCACAGTGCTCCATTGTATAATCACAGAGCCCCATTGTGACATCACAATGCTCTATTGTGGCATCACAATGCTCCCCTGTGTCATCACAGTGCTCATTTGTGTTATCACAGTGCTCCACTGTGTCATCCCAGTGCTCATTATATCATCAAAATGCTCCATTGTGTCACCACAGTGCTCCATTGTGTCATGACCGTGCTCCATTTTATCATCCCAGTGATCCATTATCTCATCATAGTGCTCCATTGTGTCATCACAATGCTCCATTGTCTCATCATAGTGCTCCATTCTGTCATCACAGTGGTCTATTTCATCATCATAGTGCTCCATTTTGTCATCACAGTGCTCCAATGTGTCATCACAGTGATCAGTTGTGTCATAACAGTGCTCCATTTTGTCATCAGAGTGCTCCAATATGTCATCACAGTGATCAATTGTGTGATCACAGTGGAAAATTGTGTCATCACAGTGCTCCATTATATTATCACAGAGCTCCATTGTGTTATCAAAATGATCCAATGTGTCATCACAGTGCTCCATAGTGTCATCACAGTGCTCGATTTTATAATCACAAGGCTCCATTGTGACATCACAGAGCTCTTTTGTGTAATCTCAGGGATACAATTGCTCATCAAAGTGCTCCATTGTTTCATTACAGTGCTCCATTGTGACATCACAGTGCTCCTTTTTGTCCTCACATAGCTCCATTGTGTCATCACTGTGGTCCTTTGTGATATTACAGTGATCCATTTTGTCCTCACAGCGCTCCATTGTGTCATCACAGTGCTCCGTTGTCTCACCACAGTGCACTATTGTGTTATCACAGTGCTCCACTGTGTCATCATAGTGCTCCATTTTGTTATCACAGTTTATCCATTGTGTCATCACAGTGATCCATTGTGTCATCACAGTGCTCCATTGTGTACTCACAGTGCTCCATTGTGACAACACAGTGCTCTTTTTTGTTCTCACATAGCTCCATTGTGTCATCACAGTGCTCCTTTGTGATATTACAGTGATCCATTGTGTCATCATAGTGCTCCATTGTGTTATCACAGTGATCCATTGTGTCCTCACAGTGCTCCATTGTATCATCACCGTGCTCCATTGTGTCATCACAGTGCACCATTGTGTTATCACAGTGCTCTACTGTGTCATCATACTGCTCCATTGTGTTATCACAGTTCTCGATTGTGTCATCACAGTGTTCCACTGTGTGATCACAATGATCTATTGTGTCATCACAGTGCTCCACTGTGTCATCACAGTCCTCCATTATGTCATTACAGTGCTACACTCTGTCATGATAGTGCTCCATTTTTTTCATCACAGACCTCCATTGTGTCATCCCAGTGCTCCATTGTGTCATCACAGTGCTCCACTGTGTCATCATCGTGCTCCATTGTGTCATCACAGTGCTCCTTTGTGTCATCACAAAGCTCCATTGGTCATCACAGTGTTCCAATGTGTCATCTCTGTGCTTCCTTATGTCATCCCAATGCTCCATTGTGCCATCACAGTGCCTCATTGTGTCATCACAGTGCTCCATTGTGACATCACAGTGCTAAATTGTGTCATCACAAATATCCATTGTCATCAAAGGGCTCAACTGTGTCATCACAGTGCTTCATTCTGTCATCACAATGCTCAATTTTGTCATCACAATGCCTTATTGTGTCATCACATTGCTCCATTGTGACATCAGAGTGCTCCATTGTGTCCTCACAGATTTCCATTGTGTAATCATAGTGCTCCATTTTGTCATCACAGAGCTCCATTGTGTCCACAAATTCTCCATTTTGTCATCACAGTGCTCCATTGTGTCATCACAGTGCTCCATTGTGTCATCACAGTGATCCATTGTCTCATCATAGTGCTCCATTGGGTCATCACAGTGTTTCATTGTGACATCACAGTGCTCGATTTTGTAATCACAGTGCTCCATTGTGTCATCACAGAGCTCCGTTGTGTCATCACGTTGTGCCATCACAGTCCTCCATTGTGTCATCACAGTGCTCCATTGTATAATCACAGAGCCCCATTGTGACATCACAATGCTCTATTGTGGCATCACAATGCTCCCCTGTGTCATCACAGTGCTCATTTGTGTTATCACAGTGCTCCACTGTGTCATCCCAGTGCTCATTATATCATCAAAATGCTCCATTGTGTCACCACAGTGCTCCATTGTGTCATGACCGTGCTCCATTTTATCATCCCAGTGATCCATTATCTCATCATAGTGCTCCATTGTGTCATCACAATGCTCCATTGTCTCATCATAGTGCTCCATTCTGTCATCACAGTGGTCTATTTCATCATCATAGTGCTCCATTTTGTCATCACAGTGCTCCAATGTGTCATCACAGTGATCAGTTGTGTCATAACAGTGCTCCATTTTGTCATCAGAGTGCTCCAATATGTCATCACAGTGATCAATTGTGTCATCACAGTGGAAAATTGTGTCATCACAGTGCTCCATTATATTATCACAGAGCTCCATTGTGTTATCAAAATGATCCAATGTGTCATCACAGTGCTCCATAGTGTCATCACAGTGCTCGATTTTATAATCACAAGGCTCCATTGTGACATCACAGAGCTCTTTTGTGTAATCTCAGGGATACAATTGCTCATCAAAGTGCTCCATTGTTTCATTACAGTGCTCCATTGTGACATCACAGTGCTCCTTTTTGTCCTCACATAGCTCCATTGTGTCATCACTGTGGTCCTTTGTGATATTACAGTGATCCATTTTGTCCTCACAGCGCTCCATTGTGTCATCACAGTGCTCCGTTGTCTCACCACAATGCACTATTGTGTTATCACAGTGCTCCACTGTGTCATCATAGTGCTCCATTTTGTTATCACAGTTTATCCATTGTGTCATCACAGTGTTCCACTGTGTGATCAAAATGATCTATTGTGTCATCACAGTGCTCACTGTGTCATCACAGTCCTCGATTGTGTCATCACAGTGCTACACTCTGTCAGGATAGTGCTCCATTTTGTCATCACAGTGCACCATTACGTCAACGCAGTGCTCAGTTTTGTCATCAAAGTGATCCACTGTGTAATTACAGTGCTCAATTGTTTAATCACAGAGATTCATTGTGTCAACACAGTGCTCCATTGTGTCATCACGAAGCTCCACTGGTCATCAAAGTGCTCCAATGTGTCATCACAGTGCTTCATTATGTCATCACAATGCTCCATTGTGCCATCACAATGCCTCATTTTGTCATCACAGTGCTAAATTGTGACATCACATTGATCCATTGTGTCATCACTGTGCTCCATTTTGTCATCAAAGAGCTTCGTTTTGTAATCACAATGCTCCATTGTGACATCAGAGAGCTCCATTGTGTCATCACAATGCTCCATTGTGTCAACACAGTGCACCATTGTGTTATCACAGTGCTCCACTGTGTCATCATAGTGCTCCACTGTGTCATCACAGTGCTCCATTGTATCATCACGAAGCTCCAGTGGTCATCACAGTGCTCCAGTGTGTCATCACAGTGCTTCATTATGTCATCACAATGCTCCATTGTGCCGTCACAATGCCTCATTGTGTCATCACAGTGCTGCATTGTGACATCACAGTGCTCTATTGTGTCATCACAGTGCTCCATTTTGTCATCACAGAGCTTCGTTTTGTCATCACAATGCTCCATTGTGACATTACAGTGCTCTATTGTGTCATCACAGAGATCCAATTTCTCATCAAAGTACTCCGTTCTGTCATCACAGTGTTCCATTGTGACATCAGAGTGCTCCATTGTGTCATCACCATGCTCCATTATGTCATCACTGTGATCCATTGTCTCATCATAGTGCTCCTTTGTGTCATCACCGTGCTCCATTTTTTATCACAGTGCTCCATTGTGATATCACAGTGCTCCTTTTTGTCCTCATATAGCTCCATTGTGTCATCACAGTGCTCCATTGTGACATCACAGTGCTCCATTGTGTCATCACCGTGCTCCATTATTTCATCACAGTGATCCATTGTCTCATCATAGTGCTCCCTTGTGTCATCACAGTCCTCCATTGTGTCATCACAGAGCTCCATTGTTCATCAGAGTGCTCCATTGTGTCCTCACAGATTTCCATTGCGTAATCACAGTGCTCCAGTGTGTCATCACAGAGCTCCATTTTGTCATCACAGAGCTCCATTGTGTCATAACAGAGCTCCATTGTGTCTTCAAATTCCCCATTATTTCATCACGGTGCTCCATTGTGACATCACAGTGCTCCATTGCATCATTACAGTGATCAAGTGTGTCATCACAGTGCACAATTTTGTTATCACAGTGCTCCACTGTGTCATCAGAGTGCTCCATTGTGTCATCACAGTGTTCCACTGTGTCATCACAATGATCTATTGTGTCATCCAGTGCTCCATTGTTTCATCATAGTGCTACACTGTGTCATCATAGTGCTCCATTTAGTCATCACAGACTCCATTGTGTCATCACAATGCTCCATTGTGTCATCACAAATCTCCATTGTGTCATCAAAGGCCTCCACTGTGTCATCACAGTGCTTCATTATGTCATTACAATGCTCCATTGTGTCATCAAAATGCCTTATTGTGTCATCACAGTGCTCCATTGTGTCATCACAGTGATCCATTGTCTAATCACAGTGCTCCATTGTGTCATCACTATGCTCCATAGTGACAACACAATGCTCCATTGTGATATCACAGTGCTCCATTGTATCAACACAGTGCTCCATTGTGACATCACATAGCTCCATTGTGTCATCACAGTTCTCCATTGTGTCATCACATTGTGACATCATAGTCCTCCATTGTGTCATCACAGTGCTCCATTGTATAATCACAGAGCCACACTGTGTCATCACAGATCTCCATTGTGTCATCACAATGCTCTATTGTGGCATGACAATGCTCCCCTGTGTCATCACAGTGCTCCATTGTGTTATCACAGTGCTCCACTGTGTCATCACAGTGCTCATTATATCATCAAAATGATCCATTGTGTCACCACAGTGCTACATTGTGTCATGACCGTGCTCCATTTTATCATCCCAGTAATCCATTATCTCTTCATAGTGCTCCATTGTGTCATCACAATGCTCCATTGTCTCAACCTAGTGCTCCATTCTGTCATCATAGTGGTCTATTTCATCATCACAGTGCTCCATTTTGTCATCACAGTGCTCCATTGTGTCATCACAGTGCTCCATTTTGTCATCACAGAGCTCCAATGTGTCATCACAGTGATCAATTGTGTCATCAGAGTGCTCCATTTTGTCATAACAGTGCTACAATATGTCATCACAGTGATCAATTGTGTCATCACAGTGCTAAATTGTGTCATCACAGTGCTCCATTATATTATCACAGAGCTCCATTGTGTCATCAAAATGCTCCAATGTGTCATCACAGTGCTCCATTGTGTCATCACAGTGATCCATTTTGTCATCACAGAGCTCCATTTTATAATCACAATGCTCCATTGTGACATCACCGAGCTCCATTGGGTCATCACAGGGATCCAATTCCTTATCAATGTGCTCCATTGTGTCATCACAGTGCTCCTTTGTGACATCACAGTGCTCCATTGTGTCATCACCGTGCTCCATTATGTCATCACAGTGATCCATTGTCTCATCATAGTGTTCCCTTATGTCATCACAGTGCTCCATTGTGTAATCACAGAGCTCCATTGTTCATCAAAATGCTTCATTGTGACATCAGAGTGCTCCATTGTGTCCTCACAGATTTCCATTGTGTAATCACAGTACTCCATTGTGTCATCACAGAGCTCCATTGTGTCATCACAGAGCTCCATTGTGTCCTCAAATTCTCCATTTTGTCATCACAGTGCTCCATTGTGACATCACTGTGCTCCATTGCGTCATCACAGTGTTTCATTGTGACATCACAGTGCTCGACTGTGTCATCACAGTGCTCCATTGTGTCATCACAGAGCTCCGTTGTGTCATCACATTGTGACATCACAGATCTTCATTGTGTCATCACAGTGCTCCATTGTTTAATCACAGAGCCTCATTGTGTCATCACAGATCTCCGTTGTGTCATCACAATGCTATATTGTGTCATCACAGTGCTCCATTGTGTTATCACAGTGCTCCACTGTGTCATCACAGTGCTTATAATATAATCAAAATGCTTCATTGTGTCACCACAGTGCTCCATTGTGTTATGACCGTTCTCCATTGTGTCATACAAGTGATCCATTATCTCATCATAGTGCTCTATAGAGTCATCTATGTGCTCCTTTGTCTCATCATAGTGCTCCACTGTGTCATCATAGTGCTCCATTGTGTCATCACAGTGCTCCTTTGTGTCATCACAGTATTCCACTGTGTCATCACAATGATCTATTGTGTCATCATATTGCTCCATTGTGTCATCACAGTGCTCCATTTTTATCACACTGCTACACTGTGTCATCATAGTGCTCCATTTTGTCATCAGAGACTCCATTGTGTCATCACAGTGCTAAATTGTGTCATCACAAATCTCCATTATGTCATCAAAGGCCTCAACTGTGTCATCACAGTAGTTAATTATGTCATCCCAGTGCACCATTACGTCAAGGCAGTGCTCAGTTTTGTCATCAAAGTGATCCATTGTGTCATTACAGTGCTCAATTGTTTAATCACAGAGATCCATTGTGTCAACACAGTGCTCCATTGTGTCATCACGAAGCTCCACTGGTCATCAAAGTGCTCCAATGTGTCATCACAGTGCTTCATTATGTCATCACAATGCTCCATTGTGCCATTACAATGCCTCATTGTGTCATCACAACGCTAAATTGTGACATCACATTGCTTCATTGTGTCATCACAGTGCTCCATTTTGTCATCAAAGAGCTTCGTTTTGTAATCACAATGCTCGATTGTGACATCCCATAGCGCCATTGTGTCATCACAATGCTCCATTGTGTCAGCACAGTGCACCATTGTGTTATCACAGTGCTCCACTGTGTCATCATCGTGCTCCATTGTGTCATCATATTGCTCCATTTTGTCATCACGAAGCTCCACTGGTCATCATGGTGCTCCAATGTGTTATCACAGTGCTTCATTATGTCATCACAATGCTCCATTGTGCCGTCACAATGCCTCATTTTGTCATCACAGTGCTACATTGTGACATCAGAGTGCTCCATTGTGTCATCACAGTGCTCCATTTTGTCATCACAGAGCTCCGTTTTGTAATCACAATGCTCCATTGTGACATCACAGAGCTCCATTTTGTCATCACAGGGATCCAATTTCTCATCAAAGTACTCCATTCTGTCATCACAGTGCTCCATTGTGACATCACAGTGCTCCATTGTGTCATTACCGTGCTCCATTATATCATCGCAGTGATCCATTGTCTCATCATAGTGCTCCCTTGTGTCATCACAGTGCTCCATTGTGTCATCACATAGCTTCATTTTTCATCAGAATGCTCCATTGTGACATCAGAGTGCTCCATTGTGTCCTCACAGATTTCCATTGTGTAATCACAGTGCTCCATTGTGTCATCATAGAGCTCCATTGTGTCATCACAGAGCTCCATTGTGTCCTCAAATTCCCCATTATTTCATCACAGTGCTCCATTGTGACATCACAGTGCTCCATTGCGTCATCACAGTGATCAATTGTGTCATCACAGTGCACAATTGTGTTATCACAGTGCTCCATTGTGTCATCATACTGCTCCATTGTGTCATCACAGTGCTCCATCGTGTCTTCACAGTGTTCTACTGTGTCATCACAATGATCTATTGTGTCATCATAGTGCTCCATTGTGTCATCACAGTGCTCCATTTTTCATCACAGTGCTATACTGTGTCATCATAGTGCTCCATTTTGTCATCACAGACTCCATTGTGTCATCACAGTGCTCCCTTGTGTCATCACAACTCTCCATTGTGTCATCAAAGGCCTCCACTGTGTCATCACAGTGCTTCATTATGTCATTACAATGCTCCATTGTGTCATCACAATGCCTTATTTTGTCATCAGAGTGCTCCATTGTGTCATCAGAGTGCTCCATTTTCTAATCATATTGCTCCATTTTGTCATCACTATGCTCCATAGTGACAAAACAATGCTCCATTGTGATATCATAGTGCTCCATTGTATCATCACAGTGCTCCATTGTGACATCACAGTGCTCCTTTTTGTTCTCACATAGCTCCATTGTGTCATCATAGTGCTCCTTTGTAATATTACAGTGCTCCATTGTGTCATCAGAGTGCTCCATTTTGTCATCACAGTGATCCATTGTGTCATCACAGTGCTCCATTGTGTACTCACAGTGCTCCATTGTGACAACACAGTGCTCTTTTTTGTTCTCACATAGCTCCATTGTGTCATCACAGTGCTCCTTTGTGATATTACAGTGATCCATTGTGTCATCATAGTGCTCCATTGTGTTATCACAGTGATCCATTGTGTCCTCACAGTGCTCCATTGTATCATCACCGTGCTCCATTGTGTCATCACAGTGCACCATTGTGTTATCACAGTGCTCTACTGTGTCATCATACTGCTCCATTGTGTTATCACAGTTCTCGATTGTGTCATCACAGTGTTCCACTGTGTGATCACAATGATCTATTGTGTCATCACAGTGCTCCACTGTGTCATCACAGTCCTCCATTATGTCATTACAGTGCTACACTCTGTCATGATAGTGCTCCATTTTTTCATCACAGACCTCCATTGTGTCATCCCAGTGCTCCATTGTGTCATCACAGTGCTCCATTGTGACATCACAGTGCTCCTTTTTGTTCTCACATAGCTCCATTGTGTCATCATAGTGCTCCTTTGTAATATTACAGTGCTCCATTGTGTCATCAGAGTGCTCCATTGTGTCATCACAGTGATCCATTGTATCATCACAGTGCTCCATTGTGTACTCACAGTGCTCCATTGTGACAACACAGTGCTCTTTTTTTTTCTCACATAGCTCCATTGTGTCATCACAGTGCTCCTTTGTGATATTACAGTGATCCATTGTGTCATCATAGTACTCCATTGTGTTATCACAGTGATCCATTGTGTCCTCACAGTGCTCCATTGTATCATCACCGTGCTCCATTGTGTCATGACAGTGCACCAATGTGTTATCACAGTGCTCTACTGTGTCATCATACTGCTCCATTGTGTTATCACAGATCTCGATTGTGTCATCACAGTGTTCCACTGTGTGATCACAATGATCTATTGTGTCATCACAGTGCTCCACTGTGTCATCACAGTCCTCCATTATGTCATTACAGTGCTACACTCTGTCATGATAGTGCTCCATTTTTTTCATCACAGACCTCCATTGTGTCATCCCAGTGCTCCATTGTGTCATCACAGTCCTCCATTGTGTCATCACAGTGCTACACTCTGTCAGGATAGTGCTCCATTGTGACATCACAGTGCAACCTTACGTCAACGCAGTGCTCAGTTTTGTCATCAAAGTGAATCGTTGTATCCTTACAGTGCTCAATTGTGTAATCACAGAGATCCATTGTGTCATCACAGTGCTCCATTGTGTCATCACAATGCTCCATTGTATCAACACAATGCACCATTGTGTTATCACAGTGCTCCACTGTGTCATCATCGTGCTCCATTGTGTCATCACAGTGCTCCTTTGTGTCATCACAAAACTCCATTGGTCATCACAGTGTTCCAATGTGTCATCTCTGTGCTTCCTTATGTCATCCCAATGCTCCATTGTGCCATCACAGTGCCTCATTGTGTCATCACAGTGCTCCATTGTGACATCACAGTGCTAAATTGTGTCATCACAAATATCCATTGTCATCAAAGGGCTCAACTGTGTCATGACAGTGCTTCATTCTGTCATCACAATGCTCAATTTTGTCATCACAATGCCTTATTGTGTCATCACATTGCTCCATTGTGACATCAGAGTGCTCCATTGTGTCCTCACAGATTTCCATTGTGTAATCATAGTGCTCCATTTTGTCATCACAGAGCTCCATTGTGTCCACAAATTCTCCATTTTGTCATCACAGTGCTCCATTGTGTCATCACAGTGCTCCATTGTGTCATCACAGTGATCCATTGTCTCATCATAGTGCTCCATTGGGTCATCACAGTGTTTCATTGTGACATCACAGTGCTCGGTTTTGTAATCACAGTGCTCCATTGTGTCATCACAGAGCTCCGTTGTGTCATCACGTTGTGCCATCACAGTCCTCCATTGTGTCATCACAGTGCTCCATTGTATAATCACAGAGCCCCATTGTGACATCACAATGCTCTATTGTGGCATCACAATGCTCCCCTGTGTCATCACAGTGCTCATTTGTGTTATCACAGTGCTCCACTGTGTCATCCCAGTGCTCATTATATCATCAAAATGCTCCATTGTGTCACCACAGTGCTCCATTGTGTCATGACCGTGCTCCATTTTATCATCCCAGTGATCCATTATCTCATCATAGTGCTCCATTGTGTCATCACAATGCTCCATTGTCTCATCATAGTGCTCCATTCTGTCATCACAGTGGTCTATTTCATCATCATAGTGCTCCATTTTGTCATCACAGTGCTCCAATGTGTCATCACAGTGATCAGTTGTGTCATAACAGTGCTCCATTTTGTCATCAGAGTGCTCCAATATGTCATCACAGTGATCAATTGTGTGATCACAGTGGAAAATTGTGTCATCACAGTGCTCCATTATATTATCACAGAGCTCCATTGTGTTATCAAAATGATCCAATGTGTCATCACAGTGCTCCATAGTGTCATCACAGTGCTCGATTTTATAATCACAAGGCTCCATTGTGACATCACAGAGCTCTTTTGTGTAATCTCAGGGATACAATTGCTCATCAAAGTGCTCCATTGTTTCATTACAGTGCTCCATTGTGACATCACAGTGCTCCTTTTTGTCCTCACATAGCTCCATTGTGTCATCACTGTGCTCCTTTGTGATATTACAGTGATCCATTTTGTCCTCACAGCGCTCCATTGTGTCATCACAGTGCTCCGTTGTCTCACCACAGTGCACTATTGTGTTATCACAGTGCTCCACTGTGTCATCATAGTGCTCCATTTTGTTATCACAGTTTATCCATTGTGTCATCACAGTGATCCATTGTGTCATCACAGTGCTCCATTGTGTACTCACAGTGCTCCATTGTGACAACACAGTGCTCTTTTTTGTTCTCACATAGCTCCATTGTGTCATCACAGTGCTCCTTTGTGATATTACAGTGATCCATTGTGTCATCATAGTGCTCCATTGTGTTATCACAGTGATCCATTGTGTCCTCACAGTGCTCCATTGTATCATCACCGTGCTCCATTGTGTCATCACAGTGCACCATTGTGTTATCACAGTGCTCTACTGTGTCATCATACTGCTCCATTGTGTTATCACAGTTCTCGATTGTGTCATCACAGTGTTCCACTGTGTGATCACAATGATCTATTGTGTCATCATAGTGCTCCACTGTGTCATCACAGTCCTCCATTATGTCATTACAGTGCTACACTCTGTCATGATAGTGCTCCATTTTTTCATCACAGACCTCCATTGTGTCATCCCAGTGCTCCATTGTGTCATCACAGTCCTCGATTGTGTCATCACAGTGCTACACTCTGTCAGGATAGTGCTCCATTTTGTCATCACAGTGCACCATTACGTCAACGCAGTGCTCAGTTTTGTCATCAAAGTGATCCACTGTGTAATTACAGTGCTCAATTGTTTAATCACAGAGATTCATTGTGTCAACACAGTGCTCCATTGTGTCATCACGAAGCTCCACTGGTCATCAAAGTGCTCCAATGTGTCATCACAGTGCTTCATTATGTCATCACAATGCTCCATTGTGCCATCACAATGCCTCATTTTGTCATCACAGTGCTAAATTGTGACATCACATTGATCCATTGTGTCATCACTGTGCTCCATTTTGTCATCAAAGAGCTTCGTTTTGTAATCACAATGCTCCATTGTGACATCAGAGAGCTCCATTGTGTCATCACAATGCTCCATTGTGTCAACACAGTGCACCATTGTGTTATCACAGTGTTCCACTGTGTCATCATAGTGCTCCACTGTGTCATCACAGTGCTCCATTGTATCATCACGAAGCTCCAGTGGTCATCACAGTGCTCCAGTGTGTCATCACAGTGCTTCATTATGTCATCACAATGCTCCATTGTGCCGTCACAATGCCTCATTGTGTCATCACAGTGCTGCATTGTGACATCACAGTGCTCTATTGTGTCATCACAGTGCTCCATTTTGTCATCACAGAGCTTCGTTTTGTCATCACAATGCTCCATTGTGACATTACAGTGCTCTATTGTGTCATCACAGAGATCCAATTTCTCATCAAAGTACTCCGTTCTGTCATCACAGTGTTCCATTGTGACATCAGAGTGCTCCATTGTGTCATCACCATGCTCCATTAAGTCATCACTGTGATCCATTGTCTCATCATAGTGCTCCCTTGTGTCATCACCGTGCTCCATTTTTTCATCACAGTGCTCCATTGTGATATCACAGTGCTCCTTTTTGTCCTCATATAGCTCCATTGTGTCATCACAGTGCTCCATTGTGACATCACAGTGCTCCATTGTGTCATCACCGTGCTCCATTATGTCATCACAGTGATCCATTGTCTCATCATAGTGCTCCCTTGTGTCATCACAGTGCTCCATTGTGTCATCACAGAGCTCCATTGTTCATCAGAGTGCTCCATTGTGTCCTCACAGATTTCCATTGCGTAATCACAGTGCTCCAGTGTGTCATCACAGAGCTCCATTTTGTCATCACAGAGCTCCATTGTGTCATAACAGAGCTCCATTGTGTCTTCAAATTCTCCATTATTTCATCACAGTGCTCCATTGTGACATCACAGTGCTCCATTGCATCATTACAGTGATCAAGTGTGTCATCACAGTGCACAATTTTGTTATCACAGTGCTCCACTGTGTCATCATACTGCTCAATTGTGTCATCACAGTGCTCCATCGTGTCATCACAGTGTTCCACTGTGTCATCACAATGATCTATTGTGTCATCCAGTGCTCCATTGTTTCATCATAGTGCTACACTGTGTCATCATAGTGCTCCATTTAGTCATCACAGACTCCATTGTGTCATCACAGTGCTCCATTGTGTCATCACAAATCTCCATTGTGTCATCAAAGGCCTCCACTGTGTCATCACAGTGCTTCATTATGTCATTACAATGCTCCATTGTGTCATCAAAATGCCTTATTGTGTCATCACAGTGCTCCATTGTGTCATCACAGTGATCCATTGTCTAATCACAGTGCTCCATTGTGTCATCACTATGCTCCATAGTGACAACACAATGCTCCATTGTGATATCACAGTGCTCCATTGTATCAACACAGTGCTCCATTGTGACATCACAGTGCTCCTTTTTGTATTCACATAGCTCCATTGTGTCATCACAGTGCTCCTTTTTGATATTACAGTGATCCATTGTGTCATCATAGTGCTCCATTGTGTCATCACAGTGCTCAATTGTGTCCTCACAGTGCTCCACTCTGTACTCACAGTCCTCCATTGTGTCCTCATAGTGCTCCATTGTGTACTCACAGTGCTCCATTGTATCATCACAGTGCACCATTGTGTTATCAAAGTGCTCAACTGTGTCATTATATTGCTCCATTGTGTTATCACAGTTTCTCCATTGTGTCATCACTGTGTTCCACTGTGTGATCACAATGATCTATTGTGTCATCACAGTGCTCCACTGTGTCATCATAGTCCTCCATTGTGTCATCACAGTGCTACCCTCTGTCATGATAGTGCTCCATTTTTTCATCACAGACCTCCCTTGTGTCATCACAGTGCTCCATTGTGTCATCACAGTGCTCAATTTTGTCATCACAGAGGACAATTGTCTCATCAGAGTGCTCCATTGTGACATCACAGTGCACCATTACGTCAACGCAGTGCTCAGTTTTGTCATCAACGTGCTCCATTGTGTCATCACAATGCTCCATTGTGTCATCCCAAAGCTCCACTGGTCATCACATTGCTCCAATGTGTCAACACAGTGCTTCATTATGTCATCACAATGCTCCATTGTGCCGTCACAATGCCTCATTGTGACATGACAGTGCTACATTGTGACATCCCAGTGCTCCATTGTGTCATCACTGTGCTCCATTTTCTCATCACAGAGCTCAATTTTGTCAACACAATGCTCCATTGTGACATCACAGAGCTCCATTGTGTCATAAAAGGGATCCAATTTCTCATCAAAGTACTCCATTCTGTCATCACAGTGCTCCACTGTGACATCACAGTGCTCCATTGTGACATCACAGTGCTCCATTGTGTCATCACCGTGCTCCATTATGCCATCACAGTGATCCATTGTCTCATCATAGTGCTCCGTTGTGTCATCACAGAGTTCCATTCTTCATAACAGTGCTCCATTGTGACATCAGAGTGCTCGATTGTGTCATCACAGAGCTCCATTGTGTCATCACAGAGCTCCATTGTGTCCTCGAATTCTCCATTAATTCATCACAATGCTCCATTGTGTCATCACAGTGCTCAATTGTGTCATCATAGTGCACTATTTTGTTATTACAGTGCTCCACTGTGTCATCATAGTGCTCCATTTTGTTATCACAGTTTCTCCATTGTGTCATCACAGTGTTAAACTGTGTGATCACAATGATCTATTGTGTCATCACAGTGCTCACTGTGTCATCACATTCCTCAACTGTGTTATCACAGTGCTACACTCTGTCAGGATAGTGCTTCATTTTGTCATCACAGTGCACCATTATGTCAACGCAGTGCTCAGTTTTGTCATCAAAGTGATCAATTGTGTCATTAAAGTGCTCAATTGTTTAATCACAGAGAACCATTGTGTCAACACAGTGCTCCATTTTGTCATCATGAAACTCCACTGGTCATCAAAGTGCTCCAATGTGTCATCATAGTGCTTCATTATGTCATCACAATGCTCCACTGTGCCATCACAATGCCTCATTGTGTCATCACAGTGCTACATTGTGACATCACAGTGCTCAATTGTGTCATCACAGTGCTCGATTTTTTTCATCAAAGAGCTTCGTTTTGTAATCACAATGCTCCATTGTGACATCACAGAGCTCCATTGTGTCATCACAATGCTCCATTGTGTCAACACAGTGCACCGTTGTGTTATCACAGTGCTGCACTGTGTCATCATCGTGCTCCATTGTGTCATCACAGTGCTCCATTGTGTCATCACGAAGCTCCACTGGTCATCACAGTGCTCCAATATGTCAACACAGTGCTTTATTATGTCATCACAATGCTCCATTTTGCCGTCACAATGCCTCATTGTGTCATCACAGTGCTCCATTGTGACATCACAGTGCTCCATTGTGTCATCACAGTGCTCCATTTTGTCATCACAGAGCTCCATTTTGTCACCAAAATGCTCCATTGTGACATCACAGAGCTCCATTGTGTCATAAAAGGGATCCAATTTCTCATCAAAGTACTCCATTCGTCATTACAGTGCTCCATTGTGACATCACAGTGCTCCATTGTGACATCACAGTGCTCCATTGTGTCATCACCATTCTCCATTATGTCATTACAGTGATCCATTGTCTCCTCATAGTGCTCCATTGTGTCATCACAGTGCTCCATTGTGTCATCAAAGAGCTCCATTGTGTCCTCGAATTCTCCATTAATTCATCACAGTGCTCCACTGTGACAACACAGTGCTCCATTGTGTCATCACAGTGATCCATTGTCTCATCACAGTGCTCAATTGTTTCATCACAGTGTTTCATTGTGACATCACTGTGCTCCATTGTGTCATCACAGAGCTCCGATTTGTCAACACATTGTGACATCACAGACCTCCATTGTGTCATCACAGTGCTCCCTTGTTTAATAACAGAGCCCCATTGTGTCTTCACAATGCTCTATTGTGGCATCATAGTGCTCCCTTGTGTCATCACAGTGCTCCATTGTGTTATCACAGTGCTCCACTGAGTCATCACAGTGCTCCATTTTTCATCACACTGCTACACTGTGTCATCATAATGCTCCATTTTGTCATTACGGCCTCCACTGTGTCATCACAGTGCTCCATTGTGTCATCACAAATCTCCATTGTGTCATCAAAGGCCTCCACTGTGTCATCACAGTGCTTAATTATGTCATCACAATGCTCCATTGTGTCATCACAATGCCTTATTTTGTCATCACAGTGCTCCATTGTGTCATCACAGTGATCCACTTTCTAATCATATTGCTCCATTGTGTCATAACTGTGCTCCATAGTAACAACACAATGCTCCATTGTGGTATCACAGTACTCCATTGTGTCATCACAGTGCTCCATTGTGATATCACAGTGGTCCTTTTTGTCCTCACATAGCTCCATTGTGTCATCATAGTGCTCCTTTGTGATATTACAGTGATCCACTGTGTCATCCTATTGCTCCATTGTGTTATCACATTTTCTCCATTGTGTCATCACAGTGCTACACTCTGTCATGATAGTGCTCCATTTTTTCATCACAGACCTCCATTGTGTCATCACAGTGCTCCATTGTGTCATCACAGTGCTCAATTGTGTCATCACAGAGGTCAATAGTCTCATCAGAGTGCTCCATTATGACATCACATTGCACCATTACGTTAACTCAGTGCTCAGTTTTATCATCAAATTGATCCATTGTGTCCTTACAGTGCTCAATTGTGTAATCACAGAGATCTATTGTGTCATCACAGTGCTCCATTGTGTCATCACAATGCTCCATTGTATCAACACAATGCACCATTGTGTTATCACAGTGCTCCACTGTGTCATCATCGTGCTCCATTGTGTCATCACAGTGCTCCATTATGTCATCACAAAACTCCATTGGTCATCACAGAGCTCCTATGTGTCATCACAGTGCTTCCTTATGTCATCATAGTGCTCCATTGTGCCATCAGAAGGCCTCATTGTGTCATCATAGTGCTCCATTGTGACATCACAGTGCTAAACTGTGTCATCACAGAGCTCCATTATGTCATCCCAAATCTCCATTGTGTCATCAAAGGGCTCAACTGTGTCATCACAGTGCTTCATTATGTCATCACAATGTTCCATTTTGTTATCACAATGCCTTGTTGTGTCATCACAGTGCTACATTGTGACATCAGAGTGCTCCATTTTGTCCTCACAGATTTCCATTGTGTAATCACAGTGCTGAATTGTGTCATCACAGAGCTCCATTGTGTCATCACAGTGCTACATTGTGTCCACAAATTCTCGATTTTGTCATCACAGTGCTCCATTGTGTCATCATAGTGCTCCATTGTGTCATCACAGTGATCCATTTTCTCAGCATAGTGCTCCATTGTGTCATCACAGTGTTTCATTGTTACACCACAGTGTTCGATTGTGTCATCACAGTGCTCCATTGTGTCATCACAGAGCTCCGTTGTGTCATCACATTGTGACATCATAGTCCTCCATTGTGTCATCACAGTGCTCCATTGTATAATCACAGAGCCCCATTGTGTCATCACAGATCTCCATTGTGTCATCACAATGCTCTATTGTGGCATCACAATGCTCCCTTGTGTCATCACAGTGCTCCATTGTGTTATCACAGTGCTCCACTGTGTCATCACAGTGCTCATTATATCATCAAAATGATCCATTGTGTCACCACAGTGCTCAATTGTGTCATGACCGTGCTCCAATTTATCATCCCAGTGATCCATTATCTCATCATAGTGCTCCATTCTGTCATCACAGTGGTCGATTTCATCATCACAGTTCTCCATTTTGTCATCACAGAGCTCCAATGTGTCATCACAGTGAACAATTGTGTCATCACAGTGCTCCATTTTGTCATCACAGTGGTCCAATATGTCATCACAGTGATCAATTGTGTCATCACAATGCAAAATTGTGTCATCACAGTGCTCCATTATATCATCACAGAGCTCGGTTGTGTCATCAAAATGCTCCAATGTGTCATCACAGTGCTCCATTGTGTCATCACAGTGCTCCATTTTGTCATCACAGAGCTCCATTTTATAATCACAAT